>JAPFBL010000346.1:260000-417500 GCA_026182355.1 Hermatobates lingyangjiaoensis
AACAGATTTTTATATAGCCCAAAGCTTTCTTAATATATATTCTTAACCATAGTATTCTTAATATGATTCAAGATATATACACAGTAAGTATATTTAGCAAAATAAAAATTATTTATTTTATGACATAAATAAATAAAACATCAATTATGGTTATATATACAATCAAATATTTTTATGCCAAACAATAATTGTGAATTGATTTACCCAAGATAAAATAACATTAATGAAAGGAATCTGTCCTTATAATATTACTTTGGAACATTCGTATTTTATCTGACAGTTGTGTTCAAGTTTGTTTCTAAAATTATTCATTTTTAACCTCTAATGTAATAGTTTATTACACACTGTAGGCTTACTTGACCTCCTAATGAGAAATATTATTAAATAATATTGTAGAAAGTCGAGGCGAGTATGCAAGACATGGGGCTACCCTGACCACCTGATATGATTTGTTATTATGTAATACAACTTCAACAAAACCAATCATAACTAAAGTAAAGATTATAATGATTTCAGGTCTTTATCTTCAGGGAAAATGGGTGAACAAACAAAACAAACTCACGAACTTTATATATATATATATATATGATCAAACCACAATAAGAAATGGGAAAACACCTCTAACTTTGGGATTTTGACTCTAACAAAGACTGCTTGTAACGATTGAAAGATCTTAGTCTTGTTTTCCCATTTCTTATTTTGGTTTGATCATTGATTGTTGTTTCACGTGTTAATGTGAAATCTTTATATATATATATATATATATATATATATAGATAAAAGTTACTGTAAATCGAAAAGACGATCCAAACTGGACATAACAGAAATTCAAAATCGAAAAACAGTAACACAGAAAGTAAAGAAACACACTTACTAACTCAATTTATTAAAAAGTTTTATTTATATTTTATACACTTTTTCGATGAAAATACGACCCAAAAAGGACAAAGAAAGTTCAATACAGATGAAGAAACTTAGAAAAATTAGAAAAAGTTGTAAGTTTATGTTTTCAATTTTTCTATGTTTCTTCATCTGCATTGAACTTGACTATATTTTATTTAATATCTATATCAGCGTAAAAGAAGTGCTTTTCATGTTCGTTTGTCTATATTGTAGGATAGTTTTTTGAACTTTTGACACTAAATGTTCGAAATGCGTTGTTAGTTTCATATAAAACTTTTTTTTGTGTGAACACGTAATTCTTGAAATCCCCAATATGAGTAAATAAATACCACACTATTATAACAGATTGCACAAGTAATGAAGTGTATTTCCGATGAAAACTTAGTATTTGAAAATTTTGACACAATATCAAACCTTTAATTATTTTAAGTTTTAAAAAAGTTTAATATAAGTTTTATCGTATAAAATTAATCGTCAGGCTTTCCTAAACTGCACTCCAGTTTTAGGACTCTCCTAGGGTTCTAGAGAACTCGGCTGTCCCTCTCAGAAGAGGGGAATATACCCGTTACCCCGGGACCAGGGTTTGTTACTAGTAGTTGATTGGACCCCATCAGGGTGTCATTGTGAGGTGTCTTAGTCCTAAGTGCACGACTCATAGAGAGAGATTAGAAACCTTTCGTTGGCTAAACGCCACCTGTATGGGCTAGTTATGAGAGCCTTTAAGGTCTCTCGTTGGCTAACTGCCACCTGTATGGGCTAGTTATGAGAGCCTTTAAGGTCTCTCGTTGGCTAACTGCCACCTGTACTGAACATAAATAGGCTCGAAAGGGTGGTATCTAATCATCCCACTCTGAGCTCCCGTCCAAAGCCAAGCCTCTACTAGGCAAGTACCAATTGTCTAGTCCAATCAGCTGAGTTCAAGGCCCGTTCCCTCTGGTAAGTGTTTGGGGTCTCTAGCTCCCCGCTAAGCAGACATCCTCCATAGAAGTTACTGCTTCTCACACAGCGACCACCAGACTCTATCCTACTTAGGTGAGAACCAACAGCCACTACAACTCCAACCTCAGTTGCCGGGATGGAGAGAGAACCCCTCCATGGGCCCCCACCGACCGTAGTACCGACTTATTTTAAGAGTTTCGGATCAAACTCCGGACCAAAGGTCCTACTGAACCTGCTCAGCTACAGGTAAGGTCAATGGCCTCCTTTGCTCCTGGTTCAAAGAACCTTTGGATATAAGCCAATATAGTATATATAAGTATACTATAAAAAGATTTCACATAAACACGTGAAATAACAATCAATGATCAAAACCCAGTTGGGTTTTTGACTCTTGACGAAGACCGCTTGTTACGGTTGAAAGATCTTAGTCTTGTTTTCCCATTTCTTATTGTGGTTTGATCATTGATATGTATACTATATTCAGGTAACTCACCACAAATGATTGAAGATAATCGCTCTGAGTATATATCCATAACCTGCCCACGACTTGTATTCACTTGCTCTCTGACGACGTGCGAAAGGCCTTAGAGCGATTATCTTCAATCATTTGTGGTGAGTTACCTGAATATTTATATCACCTGTTATTGTGACAATATTGTATGTATACTGTATATGTAGTATACTATATATATATAAAATACTATACTATAGTATAGAATATACACTATAGTATACTAAACCAGAGTATACTATATATACTATAGTATAGTATACTAATATATATGTATATATAATCCAATGCAGCCTCCGGATATACTCGTAACTGCATAGTCCCACTAGGTGCGGAAAGTTTCGAATATAGATAAATGAAAAAAATAAATATAATGGTATAGGAAACAAACATTAAAGGCACTTCTATTATTATCTAGGATTAAGTAAATAGGCCAGAACTATTGTATCATCTTAAAATTGCTGTCTAATAATTAATCGAAAGAATAAGTAATTATGTATCATTTATAAATAATTCCATTATGAAATAAAACCATTTATCTCTAATACAATAGTATTATTGAGGTGGTAACTTGTCGTTTGTCTTTGTTGTTCTTAGCACCTGCTTTAGGAAAAACTACTCAAATTACATGGTACCATGGTCCGGCTATTTCCTGGTGGATAGCCAGACTCTTTAGAGTTCATTGAATTCAGTCAACTATATTTATTTTTGTTTAGTACTGTTTTGCTTCTTAACGGCTGTAGCTGTGTTGAATAGAACAGTTCTGACTAGATCACCTATGTTAAGCAATATTGGGCGTGGTTATGACTTGGATGGGTGACACTGCATTTGATTGTAGATATTAATAATATGGCTTGCAGTGGTTTTCATTTGGTGCCAAAATCTAATATGAGACACTTTACAGCTTGGATTGCACATAATGTACCTTGTTTTTTGACAATGATGCGACACTGTCTTCTGTTGACCAAGAACTTAATATGAGTAGTGTTTTAAAATAATATATATGAGCATTATGAGGAAGATATGTAAAGATTTAAAAAAAAAATTAGAGTGGTCTACACTCAACTTTACTATAAGTAAGCTTAATATGAAAAGTGCTTTTAAAAGAATATATATGAGAATTATGAGAAAGATATGTAAAGATTTAAAAAAAAAAATTAGAGTGGTCTACACTCAACTTTACTATAAGTAAGCTTAATATGAGACATGTTTTAAAAGAAATATGAGATATATGAGAAAGATATGTGAAGATTTAAAAAAAAAAAAATTAGAGTGGTCTACACTCAACTTTGCTATAAGTAAGCTTAATATGAGACATGTTTTAAAAGAAATATGAGATATATGAGAAAGATATGTGAAGATTTTAAAAAAAAATTTGAGTGGCCTACACTCAACTTTACTATAAATAAATTTAATATGAGACGTGTTTTAAAAGAATATATATGAAGATTATGAGAAAGATATGTAAAGATTTAAAAAAAAATTTCGAGTGGTCTACACTCAACTTTACTATAAGTAAACTTAATATGAGACGTGTTTTAAAAGAATATATATGAGGATTATGAGAAAGATATGTAAGGATTTAAAAAAAAAATCGAGTGGTCTACACTCAAATTTACTATAAGTAAACTTAATATGAAAAGTGCTTTAAAAGAAATATGAGAATTATGAAAAAGATATGTGAAGATTTAAAAAAAAATTCGAATTGCCTACACTCAACTTTTCTATAAGTAAACATAGTGTCATACTTTTTGGTTATATAATAAATAATGTCCTATTTAGGCATAATATAAATCTCTATATGGGAGAGGTTTATTAGTCTTTCATTTCTGAGGGTAGCACAGATAGTGACTGATCCACTTATCAATATATAATAAGATTTCACAATAAACACGTGAAATGACAATCAATGATCAAACGACAATATGAATGGGAAAAAAGACTAAGATCTTTGAACTGTAACAAGCGGTCTTCGTCAGAGTAAAAACCAAACTCAACAGTTTTTTATTCCCATTTCATTTTGTGGTTTGATCATTTATTAATACATATGCTTATTTTTGTACATCACACCGCTGATGCATATATCATTAGTATAACTACAGCAGTAATAACTTTTTTGAAAAGTGAAAAGGTAGATTTCGTTTTACGAAATAATCACTTACAGGAGAACATGGCTTTTGTTCTAAGAGTCAGTGGATCTCTTTACATAGGTTATCTGACCTCCTTCTACATTGAAGATTTAAGACAAATTTTCCAATTTAAATCTTAGAAATATTCCTATTTTGACTGAAAAAAACTCAGAAACATTTAATAAAGATATTTTTAGTTTTAAGATAATTTTTAATTCATTTATTATTTTCAAACAATGTTTTCAATTTTGAATTACATTTTAAGTTTTTGGTATTTTATAAAATTATTATACTGGAAATTTTATGGCATGCTCGAGTTTCTTGAAAAATCACTTTTCTTTCCCTTTGTCAAAAATCATAAAATTTCAATTTACTCAGAGCGAGTGTTATCTTTTTCCTGCATGCTGTACTTTATTATAAGGTTGTGTAAATAAAATATATATTGAGAAAAAATATATTAGTAATTAGCTAGTTTTGCATACTCAAATCAAATTCAAATTGAAAAACCGGCTTTTCAGTATAATTTAATTTTTTATTTAAATTCTCTAATTGACTGAGTTTATGCAAACTCATCATTATAAAACTTTTATAGCTGGAAGTTTGAGACTTTTAAAAATAAATGATATGAACTATTAAACTAAAATATTGAAAGAACTGTCAAATTTTTATTTCAGTGGATTCACTCAAAAAATGTCAAAGTCAATGTAAATAAATATAAACAAATACCAGAATAGCAAGTAAACTTTTATTCCAGGATCAATATTCAAGTTTTTATAGCGTTATTGATCTGTGTAGTAGTTGAAAAGACGTACATTTTTTTTTATAAATTTTTAATTTATTGGAAAAATTTCATGTTTTTTTTTGATGAGTAGTTTATTGTCAAAAGAATATTTTCTGAAAACAGAAAATGTATTGCAATACCCTTTTGGTGAATGGCGTTTCAATCATTCAGTGTTCATCATCAGGTTACATTTGCCTCAGATGTTGACTAATTTCATCGAATTGACCCTAGTTGAAAAAAAGGAGTCAAGAAAATTGATATGATGGTAATAAGTTGTTGACTAATAAAGTCAATAACTTATTACTGAGGTAGATGTATAAAAACGAACATATCTGTTGCCTGGTAATAAAAATACGGTCAGCCATTACAGATGAGAGATTTGATATCATATCTGTTGCCTAGTAAACAAAAATACGGTTAGACATTACAGTTGAGAGCTTTGATATCATATCTGTTGCCTTGGTATTAAAAATACGGTCAGCCATTACAGACGAGAGCTTTGATATCATATCTGTTGCCTAGTAACAAAAATACGGTTAGACATTACAGTTGAAAGCTTTGATATCATATCTGTTGCCTAGTAACAAAAATACGGTTAGACGTTACAGTTGAGAGCTTTGATATCATATCTGTTGCCTGGTATTAAAAATACGGTCAGCCATTACAGATGAGAGCTTTGATATCCTGAGGTCCATCAAGATAAGTGAGAGGTCTAAAATCCTTTTTTTATGATTTTTATTTGTTATTGAGATTGATTATAGCACTGCGTTCTAAGAACTATTGTACTTCCACCCTTCTGTACTACAGTACCCCACTTAGCTTCAGCGCCTCTAAGAAGCTCAGCACTTTTACTGGGCTTAAAGGTTAAATTTCTTCTATAGTTTTGTTAAATGTCTCAAAGCACCTACCTCTGTTCAGAAAAGTTGCCTAACAGTCAACCAGTAGATGCAACGGTGTCTTTTCCTCTTCCTTGCAGAATCTGCAGAAACCATCATTGATAATGCCCATTCTTCACAGATGGCCATTGAGTTTGCAGTGACCTGTTAAGAAATCCTTTGACTATTCCTTCTCTTTTCCATATAATATAAGATTTGCCTATTCTCAAACTTATTGAGAAATATCTTTGATTGTATGTGTTCTTGAAGAGAATCCATCCTAGCAGAATCCTACATCCTTTCTGGTTAAGGACTACCTCAGTGTTCTTGCATACTCGGTTGTATCAAGATATTTTGCCAGAAAGGGAAAATGCACATTTCTCACAGCCAGGACTCACCACTAGGGTGATTACCAGTACAGGAATAGTCCCAATAATACTTCCACCCACTGGTAAGGGCCGGAGGTCTAGCTCCACTTAGGTGTTATGAAGGCACCCACCCAAGAAGATATTGTTTCTCACACAGCGAAGAAGAGAATCCCAGTATTACTTCCTATTTTCTCTATCCTCTTTCCTAAGGAGGAGTTCTTATATACCGTGTTGTTCCTATACAACAATATACTGGACCAAATTGCGGTTTCCGAGCACCTTCCCTTACAACTAAAATCTCTTTAACCACTGTATATCTATAAGTACGGTGACTGTTTGAAAGAACTGAATGACCATATAACAGTCTCGGGGGATGAAATCCACCCCTCAAAGTCTATTCTACAACCCTAAAAGATAAAAAGTATCCAAAAAAAAAGATATAATTCTATTTTACATTTTGAATATTTGTATACAGAATAGTAGGTTGCTTAGAAGACGTGACACCGGGATCCTGTAATTGACTGAGTTTATGCAAGACAGTGGTAAAGAAGTACAGGCAGGTGCGTGTCGCTGCCGTGCCTATTAACAACCACCTCTTGGAACGCTTTCAATTACATCGCAGGACCACCTCTCAAATTGGGCTCATCATCAACCAGCTTACTTTAATTGTACTAAATAACAAATCACATATCATTTTATCAACTTTTACCCGCACCTAACTCTTGTCTTGAGTTTTTTTTTTACATTCAGCTGGCTCCATATACTATATATATAAAAAGCTTTCACATAAACACGTGAAATAACAATCAATGATCAAACCACAATAAGAAATGGGAAAACAAGACTAAGATCTTTCAACCGTAACAAGCGGTATTCGTCAGAGTCAAAAACCCAACTGAACACTAGATCCAGAAAACATCTGGTGAGGAGTTGAGAAGAGTGTGAGGGAAGAGTGACAGCTAGCGGATAGTTTTTTACTTTTTCTTACTGTACTCCTTTGTTTCCCCAAACATCCCTTTCTGGACATTAGTCCTTTCCTGCACTTTCACCCTTTTAAAATACCACTCTTCCCTCCCACTCTTCTCAACTCCTCACCAGATGTTTTCTGCATCTAGTGTTCAGTTGGGTTTTTGACTCTGACGAAGACCGCTTGTTACGGTTGAAAGATCTTAGTCTTGTTTTCCTATTTCTTATTGTGGTTTGATCATTGAATACTATATATATATATATATTGTAAACAGGACAACGATCCAAAAGGACAACAAACGTTTCACGATGAATCACAAACACAGAACTAAGGAAGAAACACACTTACTGTATCTAATTAATTAATTAGAAATTTTCGGTTGAACCGTCATCAGGAGATTTGAGAAAGGAGAGTTGAGAACATACTTACAGTCTCTAATTTTTGGTTTGAACCGTCTTGAGGAGAGGTAAGAGAGGGAAACCAAGCGCACTTGTCAGATATATATATATATAAATATATTTTATTAAAGTATACGGCAGCTTCCGCATTTACGACTTTTTTGCTCGTGTTTTCTAGTTTTCAAACTAGTTTTTTCTGGTAGGGAGTGATTTCGTGGAGGAGTTGAACATAAAACATAAAATAAACATAAAATATGTTTACAAGAGAATATGCTACCAATATACACTAGTATATATATATATATATATATACGAGTTCGAGATTAACAAAGAGCAACACACAAAGTAGGGAAACACACTTACAGACTCAAATTTTTGGGTAATCCGTTTTCAGGAGAAAAGAGAATGGGAGACCAAGCACGTTGTAGGCGCAACGGCAAGTAACCAACCCGGCAACCGTCAATGCTGTCAACCGTACCCGGTCTTAAAGTATAAAATTAGGAGAAGATGTAAACAGAAACTCAGATAAGCAGTACTGGTTGGGTAAAACTATAAATAGGTGAAAAATTATAAACAATATAAGATAAAAACAAACTATAAGAAACAAAAATAATGATAGAGAAAAGAAGAAAAATAAATAAATAAATAAAAATAAATACAATACAAAAAACTTGCATTGGTTGTTTTAGTAAATAAAAGATAGAGACTGAATAAAAGGGTAAGTATGGGAAACTAGTTAAGAATAAGAATTTAGAAAAATAAAATAGGATAAAACAAACTAGTTATATATAAAATATATATATATGTATATATATAGATGAATATATATATAAATGTATATACATATATATATCGGACAAGCATCCGACCGCTTGTTACGGTTGAAATATCTTAGTCTTGTTTTTTAATTTTTATATTGTGGTTTGATATATATTTCATATATATATATATATATATATATATACACTTTTTCGTTGGAAATACGATCCAAAACGGACAAATATAGTTCAACATAGAAAAAGAAACATAGAGAAATCAAAAGAAGACACTTACAGTCTCTAATTTTTGGTTTGAACCGTCTTGAGGAGAGATAAGAGAGGGATACCAAGTGCACTGGTTCAGAGACGGTCTCCAATCTCTAATTTTTTGGTTTACACCATCATCAGGAGAGAAAAAAAAGAGGAAAACCAAGGTTGGAGAACTTCAACCATCTCTGTACCAGTGCTTTTTTAAATCATTAAAAAGATATTCCCTCGTAAATTGTAATTTCGAAATTAAGGCGAAAGATGTTTTTTTTTGCAGGTCTAGAAATTTTGTAATTAATTCAAAAGATATTTTAAGAGATTATTAATTAAAAAAGACATTGTAATTAGGCAATGATGGTTGAGCAATTGTCATGATTGGACTAGGTTAGGGTTAATGGAGCAGGCTGTTGACAGAGGCCATGCAGAAGGGTATTGTCATGATTGGACTAGGTTAGGGTTAATGGAGCAGGCTGTTGACAGAGGCCATGCAGAAGGGTATTGTCATGATTGGACTAGGTTAGGGTTAATGGAGCAGGCTGTTGACAGAGGCCATGCAGAAGGGTATTGTCATGATTGGACTAGGTTAGGGTTAATGGAGCAGGCTGTTGACAGAGGCCATGCAGAAGGGTATTGTCATGATTGGACTAGGTTAGGGTTAATGGAGCAGGCTGTTGACAGAGGCCATGCAGAAGGGTATTGTCATGATTGGACTAGGTTAGGGTTAATGGAGCAGGCTGTTGACAGAGGCCATGCAGAAGGGTATTGTCATGATTGGACTAGGTTAGGGTTAATGGAGCAGGCTGTTGACAGAGGCCATGCAGAAGGGTATTGTCATGATTGGACTAGGTTAGGGTTAATGGAGCAGGCTGTTGACAGAGGCCATGCAGAAGGGTATTGTCATGATTGGACTAGGTTAGGGTTAATGGAGCAGGCTGTTGACAGAGGCCATGCAGAAGGGTATTGTCATGATTGGACTAGGTTAGGGTTAATGGAGCAGGCTGTTGACAGAGGCCATGCAGAAGGGTATTGTCATGATTGGACTAGGTTAGGGTTAATGGAGCAGGCTGTTGACAGAGGCCATGCAGAAGGGTATTGTCATAGGAGTCGTTATAGCTAAGGAGGGAGTCGTTTGTCACACTGTTCCAGCTCCGCTGTAATTCCTCTACTATTATTCTTCATTTGTCACTCTGACCACTTCTTAATCTAATTATCGTTGGGTAATTAACAGATTCTGTTTATCCTATTTTTACTATTTGAAAAATGATTGTGAAAATGCTACAATCTACTAGTATTGTAGTACCTAGGTTTGTTTAGGTTGCAGTGGTAGTCACACACGTAGGCCGAGCATTGGCCCTTTGTGATATCACACAATGAAGATTGATTGTACAGTGGGAGTCCTAAATTTGGCTAACTCAAGTGTATTTAGAGTAGGGATCTTTAACGAGTACCTGACATCGTACAGGCTTGGGACCGATGGTTTAACGTCCTTCTTCGAGGGACGACGTGCTCTGATTTATTCACCTCCTGCGTGAATAAATCGAGGGCCAGGTGGGGATCGAACCCCGGTCCTATCAGTTGAGAGGCGAATACGTTAACCACTAAGCAAACCTGACTCCCTACTGTAGAACCTAAATGATAAAGCACCTATGACTCATGCGCAACAGGTGTTTTAATCATGCTTTTTATGTCTCCTTTTCATCGAGGATCATCAAGATCAACCGTACCATTCATCATGATTAACCATGACTTCCTCATCATTGCTACACCTTTAACCTCGTAATACTGTAATTATCAGAGACTTGTAACTATATACGGTTCAGCTACCAAATTCTAGACCAAGAATGACAAAGTTTTATAGCATTGACAATAACAACTGGAAATGACTGACCTCAAGCTAATAGCACGACACAACAAAACAGTGACCTTTTTCAAAACTTTAAAAAATTCGTATACATACCTCATAGACTTTTAAAAAAAATTATAATGTGTATTTTAATGTAAAAATAATATTCGATACAGCAAGTAATATATTATATGGAGCATGCAAAATATATATATATACTTTAACACATAGAAAAGAACACAGAAAGACACTACAGAACTCACTTCGATATTTCGACATCCGTCGTCATCGGGAAGAAGTGTGAAGTACTCGCGTTGAGAAGCAAACTGCAGTCGAAATATCGAAGTGAGTTCTGTAGTGTCTTTCTGTGTTCTTTTCTATGTGTTAAAGTGTTTATGTGTTTGTGTCCACACAGACCTTTCATTTTATTCGAAGTATATATATATATTTGTGTGTTAGGAGCAGATTTTCGTTCATACAAAGTTCATTAATCACTTTTTGAACCATTGTGATACTCTCTTTTTTTCATTAACCACTTTTAATTAAAAGAGACTAAAAGAAGGGTTCAAAAAGTGTTTAATGAAATATATATATATATATATATATATAAAATTCAATAATATATCAACCGTTGGATAGAATAGGTGTATAATGTAATCGGGATTCGGTCAATTTTCCAGGATCAAAATCAAACTCTCAATGCCGACGTTTCGGTTTTATTTAAAACCTTTTTCATAGGCAGAAGTCAGAATTTTTGAATTAGAAAAATGATGAAATTTACATTATATAAAATGAAGTAACAATAGATAGTTAGTGAACTAACATCTTAACTGGTCAAAAACTTGGACCAGACTGTCTGGTCCAAGTTTTTGACCAGTTAAGATGTTAGTTCACTAACTATCTATTGTTACTTCATTTTATATAATGTAAATTTCATCATTTTTCTAATTCAAAAATTCTGACTTCTGCCTATGAAAAAGGTTTTAAATAGAACGGAAACGTCGGCATTGAGAGTTTGATTTTGATCCTGGAAAATTGACCGAATCCCGATTACATTATACACCTATATATATATATATATAGTTCAATATAGACAAAGAAACATAGAGAAATCAAAAGAACACATTTACAGTCTCTAATTTTCGGTTTGAACCGTCTTCAGGAGAGATAAGAGAGGGAAACCAAGCGCACTTGGAGAGGGTCTCCAACCGTCTCTGAACCAGTGCGCTTGGTTTCCCTCTCTTATCTCTCCTGAAGACGGTTCAAACCAAAAATTAGAGACTGTAAGTGTGTTCTTTTGATTTCACTATGTTTCTTTGTCTATATTGAACTATTTTTATCCGTTTTGGATCGTATTTCCAACGATGAAGTGTATATATATATGGACAATATGTGAGTCCACAATACAATTCAAATGGAAAACTGATGGATTCATAATTCTAAGATAGTGCAGTTAGTGTCAGATATTATGTGGTATTTACTCATTGTAAGGTAAAAAAATTAATGAAATAGTCTCACATAATAGTAATTTAATAATACAAACAACGCGTTTCATATACGTAGCGTTCTTTTTAAAGCATTAACCAAGTATACGAGTGTCTATGGTACAACCAAGGATGAGTTGTACCACAGACACTTATCCTTGGTTAATGCCTGAAGAAGAACACCATATGTTCGAAACGCGTTGTTTAAATTATTAAATTACTATATGTGAGATTATTTCATTAACTTTTTTACCCTGCAATGACAGAATGCTGATAAAATATTTTTAATTTATTTAAATTTACGAATAAAATATTTTTAATTTATTTTATTTCACTAATATAATATTTTTAATTTTTTTTATTTTGCTTAAATATTTGACACAAAAAAAGAAATTGACAAAAATAAAGTTGATAATTTAAAAACAAAAAACCTGTTTTGATAGTCAATTTTTTTTTGTTAAATATCATCTATTTGTTGTAGTTGGAAAAAATAGTTGATTATATATTATATTATATACCTTTTTTTTTTATTGTTATAGAACAACATGCTCCACCAGAAGGTATTACATGCATTAACATCTTTAATGTTTCACAATAATTCTTATTATATTAAGATAATACAGCTTAAATATATAATAATTTAACTATGATAATAATAACAATAATGATAACAGAATAATCACGACTACTGACAAACATAATACAGGCTATTATAATTCAATTCAGTAAATTGAAATATTTATCCACCGTTTCTGTATATTATATACTATTATAGTTTATTATATTATTATTACATTGAATAGTTTATTATATACTAATAAATTTATTTAATTAAAGTAAATTTATTAGCAGGAAGTCTTCTTCTATGTTTTTAAAATAGTCTCGTTATTGACGTAATCTCTGAGAAAATGACTGATAGGTAAAAGGTCAAAGAATACAGGTCTCTTGAAGTAGACAGAGGAATAGGTAAGAAAATAAAAAGAGAGAAGGAGAGACAGAGTTATCTCTGTTTCTCACACTAATGACTAGGGTTCGAATGTGTAACAAAAAAAAAACACAATCCGAAAGAAAATTATCTGTAATTTAACAAAAAAACAACATTCGACTTTAAAAATAGAAAACTGTATAGTTGGGTTATTGTTTTTTTTTTTTTTTGGTGAAACACTAAGGCGGGTTTAATGTCAAATCAGCTAGCTAATTAGGGTGTTATAATTTGTAAGGGTGGCGGAACGCTCTGGTACAATATTACAGCTAATTATGGAACAGGCTTTCATTGAGGTTTGATTACCTGTGAGATGACTGAAGGAGGTATTTATATTAGTTTGCTGTTGTTGTTGTTGTTGTTGATGCAAATAACAAAAATACAAGTGCTACTGTAGTTTTATTTCATTTTATGATTGTTTATAGATTCAGAGTTATGTGTTTAGATATTCCCTACCAAACCCATGTAAAATATCTGGGTCTTATTTTAGACTCTAGATTAACTTTCAAGCAACACCTTCATAATAAATCCAAGCTTGGAATTTACTTGATGTGCAATCTATATTCTCTTTTTAAGTCAAGGAATTCTCCCGATTCGGTCAAGGACCTTGTCTATAAGGGGGTTCTTCGTTCAGCGATGACTTATGGATGCTCCGTCTGGTTTAGAGCTGCACCAACGAACAAGGCGTGTATCCAGATTGTTCAAAATAAGTGTTTCCGCCTTAATGTTGATATTCACCGTGATTTGAAAATGGAATCCATAGATAGTTACATCACCTGACTTACTTCCAATGAAGACAACAAACTATCTACTCATCCGCACCTCCTTTTACAAACTCTAAATCCTGTCGCCAACCTTCCTCAACCTCACTGAATAATTACTTCATCCACTGACTATCTGACTACTTTTCCAACTGATGACTAAAAACTTTGAAAACCATGACCTCAACAAGACCACATGACCGCGAATACGACATCTTTACTGCACAGGCGAACTTATATCTGACATGAATTACTGACATTACAAGTTATAGTAGCACAGTAAACAAGCAGTAGAAGACCTCTGGTCTGGAACTGCTAGTTACGACGTGCACTATAGTGCGCGGATATATTCGTTGGTCGTTGGTCGTTGGTGTTTAGAGATAGGTCAAGGGTGCTCTTACTGCACTACTGTTATTAAGGCAAATTGAAAAAGCTCTGTATGGAATTGATATAATTCAAACATGACAAACAGTTATACCAGTGGAATGAAAGCCCTCTGGTATATATTACTATAGCAACACGCTGATATTGCTCTGAAACTGTTTTCCTTTCCCGACTGATACATCTGTAGGCATCAACACAGGGGGGGACTTTAAAAAGTTCCTATCAATTGCAAAATTATTTTGCCTGGAGCATCCGTTAATAACATTAAATGTAATATTTAAAAAAAATGCAATAAAATTATTAAATTTAATTTATTAATTTAATTGATAAATTAAATTTAATTAATTTATTAATTAATTAAAAAACAACTCAAAAAATCAAGTTTTTACTACATCTTTATTCTGAATATTACAAAATCTAATTTTATTATTCTATGAGACAAATGTGTCCTATCATAGTTCTTAACTATTCTGTAATAGTAGTTGTATTATTATTATCCCGGGAGTTGCAAAGTTCTAGGGCAAATTATTGTGTCTGGAGACCGCATCCGTTAATGAACATTAAATGTAATATTTAAAAAAATGCAATGAAAATATTAAATTTAATAAAAACAACTCAAAAAATCAAGTTTTTACTACATCTTTATTCTGAATATTACAAAATCTAATTTTATTATTCTATCAGACAAATGTATCCTATCATAGTTCTTAACTATTCTGTAAAAGTAGTTATATTATTATTATTGTGAGATTGTGGGCGGAGAGAGGTCATGGAGAGGTGGGGTACTACCTTACGGAATTTCTCAGCGGACATGGATACTTCCGCGCCTACCTACACAAGATAAGATAAGAAAGCACGAGTCTTCCGAGTGCCTGTATTGCTCAGCAATAGACTTCCACTATGTCTATGTTCCTCTATGTTCTGTATTAACCAAATTAGATAAATTTAAAATATCCGATTGAAATAGATAATATAATTATTAGCGTGTACTAATTTATGCTGGGTTTAACATCCATTTTAAGGATCCACTATCATGAAAGATTTCACTGAAATCCAAAGGTGACGGTGGGGGGGGGGGGGGGTTGATTATACCAATAAAATTGTAAATATAAATTATAACTAAGAAAGATCAAATTTGACTCTATACAAAAAAAAACACTGATATAATGATATATACTATAATACTTAAACCTATAATACTATATACTATAATACTGAAATCTGGGGATCAACCAAGTGCACAATTATCTATAACAATCCAATCAGCCTAATCTATAATACTTCGCAAAATCGCCCCCCCCCCCCTTGTTACTTCACTGATTGAAACTAATCTAAAGAATGGTTAATGTAAAATAAATTTTACGTTAGAAATTTGTTTTTCGTAAAATGAAATAAAATTTTTGATACAATTTTTTTTTATCAAAATAAATTTTCAATTAGAAAAAGTAAAACAGAATTCATAAGCGTCGAATCTTATGACTGAATTTTTGAAAGAAATAGAAAAGTGAGATAAATGACTTGAACAACTCAAAACAATTTTTATCAAAAAAAAAAAAAATATTTTAGTGAAATTAAAAAAGAAATCGTTTATACAACAAACAACTAAATTTGTGAAGACAAATGATGCACTACCAACTGTTTCAACTAAACAGGCGTCGAAAGTAGACGAGTCAAAAAAATACGAATAAAGAAAAGGAAAAAAAAAACTTGTGAATATTTTTAATTCACGAACTATGCAAGCAGTTATTGAGTGGTATTTACTCATGATTAGAGATGAAAATATATTACGTCTTCACCACAAGGAATTTATTTTACAACGTGTATCAAACACTTAGTGTTCATTAAGCTATAATGTACAATATAAAGACAAAATATATAACAATTTTTTGAAGTTAAGTAAAAAAAAAACAATATTTTTGCTAAAATATAACAAATGGAGTTACGTACCTGCCTCAGAAGAGGTGTTCAGTGAAGTAAGCATGTGACTCCTTTTCTTTTCTTCTGGGTAAAATTTTGGTTCCTTTATAGCAGGGATTTTCAACCTTTTTTACATCGTGACCCATTTTTGACGCGAAAATTTATTCACGACTCTTTTAGTGAGAACAAAAATAAAAATAACAACAAATAGAAAAGGGAAAGTTAAAATAAATTTGATCAATAGTTAACTTTAATGAGATTGCTGTGCCGCATTAATAATAAATAAATTATTTATTTGATTTAGTCCTTTAGTTTCTATTTAAAAATAAACAATTTCAAAGATTTTGCGACCACCTTGGTGTCCCACCGGTTGAAGACCCTTGCTTTATAGAACTTCAAAATATTTTTTATACATTTTTTCTTTATTGTAGAGAAGCATGACGTTGATGAGTGTTCGAATCGCGTTGTAAAATAAATCCCTTGTGGTAAAGACGTAATTTATTTTCCTCAGTATTTCTGAATATATCAACTATATGAGTTACTACATTTTTATTTGACACTAATCAATGTTTTTATGATTAGATTCTTTGTGTTTTTTCAAATACGTTTTTATATTACTTACTAAAACCGTTATATAATATATATTATTTACTAAAAGAGCATTTATTAAAACCTTTGTTTACAATTTTTTTTATTGTTTAAACCGGTCCCCTAGTGGGTGATAACGTCAGCAGTTTACCGAATTTTGTTTGATTGGTGAAATTCCAGATTCTACATTTGGAGTGCTAAATTATGACTAACTCAAGCGCATTTCGATTAAGGATCTTTAGTACGACTTTTAGTACGGATCTTTTAGTAAGGAGTACCTGACATCGTACAGGCTTGGAACCGACGGCTTAACATCCTCTCAAAGGGATGACGTACTCAGATTTATTTAGCTCCCGCTTGAATAAATTGAAGGGCTAGGTGGAGATCGAACCCCGGACTACCAGCCCAGAGGCGAGTACTTTAACCGCTAAGCTAACCTGGTCCCTTTTGTTTACATTTATTTTTAACTATAATAACATTGTTGAGGAGTCCAAATGGTTATTAGACGTGACTCTATCAGAGGCACTGAAGAGGGTTTGTTTTGGTTTATGGCTGAAGCATGACTGCCTCTCCTAGATGGATGCGCACCGTTTGTCTTTCAAGTGGTTCATATATCAGAAAGGGTCACTGTTTAAAGAGTCACCGCTGATCGCGAGACATGGTTGAACCAGTTTCGCTCAAGACAAAGACAAACCATGTTATATAGACTCTCAAGGTTGGCGGCCGACCAAAACGGTTCATTTCTTTTTTTTTTTTTTTTTTTCCTTTTCGGGGGGTTGGAGAGGTGGGTGGGAGGAGGAGGAGAATTCGCGACCCAACCAGACTCTCAGACAATAGCCTCCAGTGCAAATATCGCTTGTTTGAAGGCGCCGAAATGCACGTGCCCATAAATTAGGCCTGCTCCCTTGTGCCGCTTGCTTTCCCCCACCCTCCTCCAACCATCACCTGCTGGACCTCTTTGATATATGGCTAATGACTCCTTTCCCACATCTCAAAGCCGACTCCAACAACCGCTATCCCACACACACACACACACACACACACACACATACACACACACGTATCATCCATGAACGTAGTCCTAGTTAGTTCTGACAGAGTCCTCATAAACTTTAATTTAATTTCTATTTCACAGTAGATACTTTTGTCAATATATATATATATAATGATTTCACATAAATACGTGAAATTACAATCAATGATCAAACCACAATAAGAAATGGGAAAACAAGACTAAGATCTTTCAACCGTAACAAGCGGTCTTCGTCAGAGTCAAAAACCCAGTCGTCAGAGTCAGTTGGGTTTTTGACTCTGACGAAGATCGCTTGTTACAATTGAAAGATCTTAGTCTTGTTTTCCCATTTCTTATTGTGGTTTAATCATTGATTGTATATATATATATATATGTTATTAAAATTAGCAGCAGCTTCTGCATTGACCAATTTCTTGTTGACACTCTTTAGTTTTCTTATCATTCTGCGGTGAGACTGTTGTAGCTTCCAAAGAAGGTCAACCTAAGATAAGAAAACTAGATAACCTAGAGTGTCACAGCAGAATAATTAGAAAACTAGAGTGTCAACAAGAAATTGGTCTATGCAGAAAGTATATATATATATATATCAATGATCAGAGCACAATATCAAATGGAAAAATGGTTTGATCATTGATTGTTATTTTACGTGTTTATGTGCAATCTTTATATATATATATATATATCGTTTAAAATAAAAGAAAACGTAGAAATAACACACAACTCACTTTAATATTTCGACCTCATCGTCATCCCTAGAAGGAAAAGAAACAGACGATGAGTTCTGCATGGCTGGCAAACAGCTATATATATATATATATATATATATATATATATCGGTCAATTCTGACGAAGAACGATAAACGACGAGAACTGACTCTAACGAGATCTGATCCAGTCCCGATAAACTTGAGTTTTGTTTCTATTTCACGTTCTGATACTTTTATCAATATTTATATATATAAGTAACTTAAAAAAAAATTATCAAAAACAGACAATGGAAGTTGAAACATAATCAAAAAAGACATAAACTATGTATACTCATACATACAGATCCTAATTTTTGAGAAAAGAGGGCAACAAGAGTGGTATTTTAAGAGAATTTTCTCAATTACAATTGCTCTGTTTCAGTTGTTTTGTTTGAATGATATTATTTTCAATTTTGAATTTAAATAGTTAATTTTTATTTCTCATGTTTATTGTGACATGTTGTTTTATATATAAAGTGAACTTATTTGGTTGAATATATATAAGTTATCTATAAGCAGTGGTTTTTCCTGGATGTGATATTGAATACATTAATACAATAGAATGATTGATAGATTATTGTTTGTATTTGGGACTATGATTTTAAACAACTCTGTGATTTAGTTTGGTTGTTGTTGTTTTGCTGTATTGACGTAGGTTGGCTAGTGGCGCTGGCTACACTGCCTGTAATATTTAGAGTCTTCTCTGAAGGTGTTGGCAACATTGGCGCGCTGCGAGTGCAGGCCGCTAATTACCGGCGGCGGGAAGGGTTGCGGGGTGGCGCCAAGGGGGCGTTCCCTACCCCACCCCACCCCCACCCCCCCTCAACAAAACCTCTCTCACTCTCTCGCACTCCAAAAAAGCCCGCTGTCACTTTTTTTCTCCCCCCCGTCATCTTTGTGAGACTTTCCATCAAAACAGTCTGAAGACAAGAGAACATGTATTGCCAGTCATTGTACCTTCCCGCTCGGCAGCTCCCCCCCTTCCACTATATCAGCTGGGACTTTTATCTCGGCGCTTATTATCTCAACGTGCTGTCTCATCGCCTGGCCCTCTAGTCTCAGCAGAGCGTTCTCTTCAACCGCGAATCTAGCAATGAGTATTCAACTGAAAACCCTTCCACTGCATGTTCATATAGACATGACAACTAACATTACCCGGACAGTACATTATACTCAACGTATCAATGGAAAACATTATTGAATAATAATAATAATAATAGTACATACTATAATTGAATATATTGAATATAGTGCACTATATTGAATAATAATACATTCATAATACATTGAATAATAATACATATATACTATTGTATGAATGGAAAACATGGAATAATAATACATACACACAAACATACTATTGTATGATCAAACTACAATAAGAAATGGAAAAACAAGACTAAGATCTTTCAACCGTAACAAGCGGTCTTCGTCATAGTCAAAAACCTCAGTTGGGTTTTTGATTCTGACGAAGACCCCTTGTTATGGTTGAAAGAACTTAGTCTTGTTTTACCCATTTCTTATTATGGTTTGATCATTGATTGTTATTTTAAGTGTTTATGTGAAATCTTTTTATACTCTTGTATGAATGGAAAACATTGAATAATAATACATACACACAAACATACTATTGTATGATCAAACTACAATAACAAATGGGAAAACAAGACTAAGATCTTTCAACCGTAACAAACGGTCTTCGTCATAGTCAAAAAACTCAGTTAGGTTTTTGATTCTGACGAAGACCGCTTGTTATGGTTGAAAGAACTTAGTCTTGTTTTCCCATTTCTTATTATGGTTTGATCATTGATTGTTATTTTAAGTGTTTATGTGAAATCTTTTTATACTATTGTATGAATGGGAAACATTACAGAATACCTGGTCTGTAAACCAGCACTATATACAGTATACCAGGACTATACACTAGAATACCAGCATTGTATACTATTAAACTTGTCTGTATACCAGTATGTGTATCAGTACACCAGCATTGTTAGTATACATGCACTATATACCAGTTTACCAGCACTGTATACCAACACTGTTACTAGAATACCTACTCTGTAAACCTGCAATATATACCAGTGAACCAGAACTGTACATTAGAATACCAACATTGTATACCAATAAACCTGTCTGTATACCAGTACTCCCGCACTGAATACCAACCAGTATATAAATATTTTTGCACTGTATACCAGTATATCTCTACTGTATAGTATATCTATACTATATATAATGTTTGATCAAGACACTCAAGATCAAGATTTACAAGTTGAATGTTGAAAACCAAGAAGTGTGGGCGATTTAAAAAAAAATCACATAACAGCATTTCAAGAAATCAATACCCGGAGAGACTTTAAACGACTATATATATATATTATTAAAATAAGCAGCAGCTTCTGCATTGACCAATTTCTTGTTGACACTCTCTAGTTTTCGTATCACTTTGCGGTGAGACTCTGGTAGCTTCCAAAGAAGGTTAGCGAAAGACATTAACACACACAATAAACTTTAGGTCAAACACGAAAACACTTGAATAAACCACTTTTTTTAAAAAACCGTTTTAATCACTAAAATAACTAAACTTCGTGTTTGACCTAAAGTTTATTGTGTGTGTTAATGTCTTACGCTAACCTTCTTTGGAAGCTACCAGAGTATCACCGCAAAGTGATACGAAAACTAGAGAGTGTCGACAAGAAATTGGTCAATGCAGAAGCTGCTGCTTATTTGAATAAGATATGCTTAAGGGAAGACCTGCTGCCATTGTACACAAATATATATATATAAACTCCAAAAATTGTTCTTGACCTCTTCTATTCTATTCAATGTTTCGTTATTGAGAGCTAGGTCAAATAAAAGAATATAAACTCCTTCCTAGGCCGACGTTTTGATGTATTTGTACATCATCTTCAGGGCTAAAATTAGAGTAAGAACTATAATACATTTACCAAAACAATTCTTTGTGTTAGTTCTCTATGTGAGTTGTAGATTGTTTTGGTAAATGTATTATAGTTCTTACTCTAATTTTAGCCCTGAAGATGATGTACAAATACATCGAAACGTCGGCCTAGGAAGGAGTTTATTTTTTTTTTATTTGACCTAGCCCTCAATTGAATGGCCGACCCCCCACATGGGTCTACAGTTTAAGGTCTACCACAGGATCCTTAAGGATCCGGTCGACCCCCTCCGAAGAGGGAAGTACCCGTTACCCCGGGATCAGGGGTTGCTACTTGAACTCCTCTGGGCCCCGTTCTGGGTGCTCTGGATTAAGATGGTAAAAAAGGGGGGGTATACCCCTTATTGGCTAAGTGCCACCGTGAAGAGAAGACGTTGGAGGAGCGAGATCTTGTCTCGCTCGCTTGATAAGTAAATGTGAGTGCAAAGGAGGGTTACCATTCACACCCATCCCGAGTTCCTTTAGAGCCATCAGAAAGCAACTACCAGTTTTCCAGCCCACACTTAGCTGAGATAGTGGTCCGTACCTACTGATAAAGGCTGGGGGCCAGCTCCCCCTGGATGCTATGCAGGCATCCGCCCGAGAAGATACTGCTCCTCACGCAGCGACCCGAAGGTCTACCCAACCTGGGTAGGAACCACAGCCACTACGAGTCCTACCTCAATGGTGGGCTGGAGAAGCAAAGCTTCCTCCAGGGGCTTCCCTCCACCCGTAGTACCGACTTATTTTAAGAGTTTCGGATCAAACTCCGGACCGAGGTACTACTGAACCTGCTCAGCACAGGTAGGGTCAGTGGCCCTTGTTTGCCCCCGGTAAAAGACGTATAAAAGCCAGTGCAGTTATTGAGTAAGCTGCACGGCCCGGGTGTGGCACTATTGTTGCCCTGGGTCACCGACCTCGTGGAATTGGACACCCAGCCTATTGTTCAGACTGCGTGTCCCCACTGCGGGCTCTAGACGGTTGAGTGTAGGTTTGGAAGACCCACCACCGAGATGGTGCTGCCAAGGCTACCACTTTAACACTCTTTAAGAAAACCTTTTAAGCTCTCCTCAAGAGAAGAGAGGCTACCACCCCGTACCGCCCAACGGGTGTCCAAGCTGTGCCGAAGCATGTTAAGAAATCCCTCTGACAACGTCAGGTACTAGGCTACTTGACCGCGCTTGGGGCGGCCTGCCCTGTACTGTTGGCTTGGCTGTACAGCAGGCCAATTACCACCTCTGCGACGGGGACGCCAGTACTAGGTACATCCACTCCTCAGAGTGGTTAGAGGCCCTAGCCCTAACGAAACATAGAATATATATATATATATATATATATATATATATATATATATATATAACTAAAGTTTATCGGGACTCGGTCAGTTCTTCAGGTTCAAATTAAATTCTTATTGCCAACGTTTCGGTCTTTATTTAAAACCTGATTTCATAGGCAGACGTATAAATTTTGAAACAGAAAAACTAAGTATTACATTAAAAATTATTTTACAAAGATAAATCCATATACTATTTTTCTTTGTAAAATAATTTGTAATGTAATACTTAGTTTTTCTGTTTCAAAATTTATACTTCTGCCTATGAAAAAAGGTTTTATATAAAGACCGAAACGTTGGTAATGAAAGTTTAATTTGAACTTGAAGAACTGATAAACTATAGTTTTGTTTCTATTCCACAGTCGATGCTTTTATCAATATATATATATATATATATATATATATATTAGTGCATATTGGCAGCAGATTCTCTTGTAAACATAGTTTATTAAAGTAGACGGCAGCTTCCTCATTCACGACCTTTTTGCTGGTGTTTTCTAGTTTTCTAACTAGTTTTCTTTGGTAGGGAGTGATTTGGTTAAGGAGTTGTCCCAGAGACATCAAAGAAATAATTTGTAGCTTACTCAATAATATATTTTTCTACTTACATGCTTTCGATTTCACCGAAATCATCGTCAGGTATATGGTATAAACAGATTAAATTAATTTAATAACAATTTTTCAAAGGTTAAACAGACATTAAAATGATTAAAATTAAGAGGTTAATAGAAATAGACAATCATTGTGTAAAAACAAGACCACTGTGACAAGTGGAAGGATTTATGTCCTTATACATCAAGGACATCCAACCTTCTATGAACATTCAGGCCAATAGTATAGGCATAATACCAAGTTGTAAGAACTTCGATAGTTGTTATAAACTTAATAGGCCTACACTGACAGGACTCCCAAGCAATGTGTATAACAAGTTGTAACCTTCCACTTGTCACAGTGGACTTGTTTTTACACAATGATTTTATTTTTTATGATTTTTGAATTTATTTATATATATATATATTATAAACAATAGTAAAAATAATCGACTGTGGGTTGATTATGTGTTTTAAAAATAAAACACATAAATCGGGATGCGGTCAGTTTCTTCCATTTCCAATCAAACTCTCATTGCCGATGTTTCGATTTTATTCAAAATCTTTTTCAAAGGCAAAAGTAGGAATATTTGAAAATGAACGAACTACTACAAATTAGATTACTAAGACATTATTCATACTTTTGCTTTTGAAACAGATTTTGAGTAACATTGAAAAGTCAGCAAAGAGAGTTTGATTAGAAATGGATGAAACGGACCGGATCCCGATTTATCGTTTATGTTATATATATATATATATATATAAACTATATTGACACAAAGAACACTCAGAAATGAAACAGAAACTCACTACTATATTTCGATGTCCTCGTCATTAGGAAGATAGAAACGAGCCGCTCCGCAGGCAGACAACGACTTATATATGTATACAATCATCATCAAAGAAAACGAATGATTTTTCAAAACAATGACGTATAATTCAAATCATAAAAAAAAATATTAAATTTATTTGACTGGCTACGCAAACAAATATAATAAACTTTCAACCACGTTAAATAAATGTTTTTGAAAAATTTAAGATACGTTTGTTTTTAATTTGCTAGTATATATTATGTTTTAAAAATTCCTTTAAAAACACTATTACACACATAAAACATAAAAACAATTACCAGCATTTTTTTTTTATTTTATTTGTTCAAAGTTACAACAATGTAAGTCGATTACGATTTTAAAAATTTATTTTCGTAAAAAATTTCAGATTTGTTGTTAAATTTTTATCCATTTTCTTTTTTTAAACATTAAATATTCCGCCCTCTAATATGTGCCCCCCCCCTCCCTAAGCCACTTGTAGCGGATTCGTCAATTAAAACGTTCATGATTGTTGGTTGGTTGGTCTTGTTGCGTCGTTGATCGTGGCAGGTGTGAGGTCTGTTGCAAGGGTGTCGATTTGCGATAAGATTTTTTGATGAAGACCCACACTCGAGGTGTCACCCACACACAATGCGATAGATAACAGATCAAAGCAAAGGAAGCTCTGAAGAGGGAGGGGTGTTGGGGGGGGGGGGGGGTAGGTACTGGCGTGAGACTCTAATCGAAAGAAGGCGCCAGTCTCACCTACTAACAAGTTATCTGTCACCGCCGGCGGGCCTTTGTCTTTCGCAGGTAGAGGAAAGCTTTGAGCGTCTGAGCCAGGTAACAGGGGGGAGCTCCACCCCCACCACCCACCCAAGCCCCCCTCATCCCCCAAAAAGGAGGCCTTTTTCTTGCAAATTAAAAGCGGCTAGCAAGAAACAAACCAATTACAGGAGCGGGCTGCCTCTGTACTTCTTTGGCAGCCGGCGCTCCGCTCAGACTTGCCCGACTTTCACAAACGTCAACATTCCACTGCTTGCTTTCTATTGGCTGACAAATCAAACTAATTAAACACCTTAAAGCAGTAGAGTATGTGGCGCATCGCAAAGAACCAATGTCCTGCCTACGCGTATAAGACTGCTACTGTAGCTTTATTATTGAAAATGAACGAACTATTACAAATTACATTACTAAGACATTATTCCTACTTTTACCTTTGAAAAAGATTTTGAGTAACATTGAAACGTCAGCAATCAGAGTTTGATTAGAAATGGATGAAACGGACCGGATCCCGATTTATCGTTTTTTTGTTATATATATATATATATAAACATAAAATAACGCAAACTACGCGTTAGTTTAAAAAGATTTCACATAAACACGTGAAATAACAATCAATAATCAACCACAATATGAAATAGGAAAACATGACTATGATGTTTTAATCTAACCCAACGGTCTTCACTATCCCTTGCGGGTCGCCAAATGTTTGAAATTGTTTAATTCTAAATAGAAAATAAAGGACTAAATTAAATAAATAATTCATTTATTATTAATGCGGCAGAGCAATCTCATTAAAGTTACTATTGATCAAATTTATTTTAATTTTCCCTTTTTTATTTGATGTTAATTTTATTTTTATTCTAACTAAAGGGTCACGAATAAATTTTGACGTCAAAAATGGGTCGCGATATAAAAAAGGTTGAGGATCCCTGATTTAACCTAACCATTTAGGAATCAATACTGTAAATAACGAAAATATACACTTATATTTATAAAATAAAATAAATTCAAAACGAAGGTAACACACAGAAAGACACAGACATAACTCACATCGATATTTCGACCATCGTCGTCATCAGGAGGTGCGAAGAGCGAAGAGTCCCGCAGGAAGACAGGGCGGTACTCCCTGTACCGCCCTGTAAATTTATAATATAAATTTATTTATATTTATAAATAAATACATTTTACATATACATTTCTAGTTGCATTTACCTATCTAAAATTAGTTCCATTTACATAATATGAAGTATAGAGCAATAATCATACTGGAATTGAGTTATAACTTCGATGTTTAATTTTGAAATACAGTTTAGTGTTTTCAGAAATACTTTTTGATGTTCTGTGAGTCTAATTAAATAGCTTTCGTAAATTCTTCAGTTTGTGTGTGTGTGTGTGTGTGTGTGTGTGTGTGTGTGTGTGTGGTTTTTTTTCCACAACAGTAGCCCTGTTATGAAGGAGTATATTTAAGTTCACAATTATCACACAGGATACAATGTGTATACAACAACAAAGTCATGTTAGGAAAAGTATTAAGTCTCCACACAAAAAAGTTGATTACAATTAACTAAACAACGCAGGAAGCCAAAAGCACTTAAATAGATACATATTTTTTCAAGGTGTAACCTGAAGATTAGAAACTTGATTATTTGTGTGGAGACTTAATAATTTTCCGAATATGAGTAAATATCACACCATAACAGATTGCACAGTTAATGAATCAACAACAAAGTTATTATAAAATAATACTCTTGTAGAGATTAAGGGAGTATAACATACAAACATTAATTAAATAGTTCATAATATATACTTATTTAACTAAAATAAAATAATAAATGAAAATGGTATCAAGAATTCTTTACAATAATGGTGCTAATGTATATATCATTTAGTTTAAAAAGATTTCACATAAACGGGTGAAATAACAATCAATAATCAACTACAATATGAAATAGGAAAACAACACTATCATCTTTCAACCGTACAAGCGGTCTTCGTCAGAGTCAAAAACCCTACTGATTCTGATTTTGTGTGTGTGTGTGTGTGTGTGTGTGTGTTTGTGGTTGTGTGTGAGTGTGGTTGGGTGTGTATCCAAAAGCTTGGGTACAGGTTACGGTCCAGAATCTTTGATGGATAAAATTCATATTACATACAAAATGGACCTCACAATGTAGATAAACCCTATTATTATTATTCAAATAATTTTTATATATTTACTTTACTATAAGTTTAGTGATAGTGAAAAAATTTGATCTCGAGATTTTGACGGAATTACATGTTTTAAGGTCCCCAAAGTCATTTATGAAGTTTTTTCGATGATATCTGTATGCATGGTTGTGTGTGTGTGTGTGTGTGTGTGTGTGTGTGTGTGTGTGTGTGTGTGTGTGTGTGTGTGTGAGTGTGTGTGTGTGTGTGTGGGTGTGTGTGTGTGTGTGTGTGTGTGTGTGTGTTGTGTGTGTGTGTGTGTGTGTGTTTGCGTATATATAAGAGGTAGGATTTCTAAGAAATCCAGCTTCTTGGAGATATAAACTTCAATTATAACATGCGATAACGTCATTATGATAAACATTGTGTATAATTGAGTTAATATCTCCAAGAAGCTGGATTTCTTAGAAATCCTGCCCATATATACGCAAACACACACACACAACCACCACACACACACACACACACACAAACTGAAGAATTTACGAAAGCAATTTACTTAGACTCAGAGAGCTTGAAGATGTGTATTTCTGAAAATAATAAAATATTTCAAAACTAAATATTGAAGTTTTGACACAACCCCAGTATGATTATTACACTATACTTCACATTAAGTAAACGGAACTAATTTTGGATAGGTAAATAAAATTAAAATTTATTCATAAATATAAGTGTATATTTTCGTTACATTAGGCTCTAGTGGCAGTCCCACAAGGAATACACACAACCCGAAAATTAACCCTTTGTAATTCTACATTGAGAGTCCTACATTGCGCTTTACTCAAGTGCATTTCGATTAGTGATCTTTAACGAATACCTGACAACGTACAGGCTCGGGACCGACGGCTTGACGTCCTCTCCGAGGGACGACGTACTCAGATTTATTCACATTCTGCGTTAATAAATCGAGGGTCAGGTGGGGATCAAACCCCCCGGACCACCACTCCAGAGGCGAGTATGTTAACCACTGAACTAACCTAACCCTTTTTAAAATTAAAAAAAAAAACAAAACAAAATTATACTTGGCTAAATTTGTAACAAATTGCAAAAAAAAATATGTAGGTAAATTATAACTGTAACTATGAAATAATTTCATTATATTTAGAACGTGATGTCGAAATACAAAAAGATCTTTTTTAAAATATAGTAACAACATATTTGTTCAGTATAATTTTAAATAATGTGTGTTGAAACAAATTTTGAAAGAACCAGTCTGAAATATTATAGCCTAAATAAAAATTATAATAGTGCATTTTAAATCATTGGAACAGAATAACAAACTGATCAGGATATTGGGTCTTATGTTTTAATTTTTATGTTTTAATATTTGTCACGCCAGGAAGTATAATTACTGGATTTTTTCTTCCCTCCTGTCTCCTTGTGTAAATGTATATATTTCTTTCATCATTGTCGCTGGTAATGTTACATTTACGTTGTTTTGACTATATAAAATAAAAAAAAATGTTTGAATATTCTAACGGTCAGCTTTCAATGCTTTGATATATTTTGAGTTATTCTATCTTGATATATATATATATATATATATATATTCGCGTTCCGTTCTTCGACGTGGGAAGATCTCTCTCACTTCGTCCTCTCTTCTAGTCTACTCTCCTGATGACGAACAACAGTTCGAAATATTGAATTCTGTAAGTGTTCTTTTTAGTCTCTTTTCTGTGTCGTGCTTTGTGTAATTTAAAGTTATATATATATATATATATATATATATATATATATATGTGTGTGTGTGTGTGTGTGTGTATGTTGAAATGTACCGCAGCTTCGGTATTAACGACTTTTAAACTGAGCTGTTCCAGTCTCTTGACAGTCTTACGAGTATAAGGTGGTAATTCCCAAATGATAATACATTTTCAATTCTATTTGAACTGTTGACATCTATTAAAGTATTTCAAAAAAGTGTCTCAATGTCCTTTGGACAACTCATTTGGGAATTACCACCTTATATTCGTAAGACTGTCAGGAGACTGGAACAGCTCAGTTTAAAAGTCGTTAATACCGAAGCTGCGGTACATTTCAACAAAGTATGCCTCCAAGAAGATTTGCTGCCAACCTATACTAATATATATATGAGCACCGCCCTGTCTTCCTGCGGGACTCTTCGCTCTTCGCACCTCCTGATGACGACGATGGTCGAAATATCGATGTGAGTTATGTCTGTGTCTTTCTGTGTGTTTCCTTCGTTTTGAATTTATTTTATTTTAAAAAAGTCCGCTAGACCGTTTCTTTTAATATATATATATTGGTATAAATCTATAACAAATCTTCTTATATCCAAATATCGAGGAACGGATCGAGGCCACAAGCTCAAAAATCGTGAGAGTAGAAACTGCTGCTACTTTTAACAATAGCACTAATCACGTGCAGTGGACCTTCAAAATACTATTTTTCCTCGTGGGACAACCCCCCCCCCCCCCCCCCCACCCACCGTACAGTATAACTCTGTGGACCTCTGAGGGTCCATGTGGACTACGTTGATAAACACTGCTCTAGAGTATAGAGTTCAGTGTTGACCCATTGATGAATTGCAGTATCTTTGTTTTGAATAGTCATGATTAATATTGATAACATGATATTAATAAATGATGTAAAATAAAATTTTTGTTAAAGTAACAAAACTTAAGTCATTAGCAATGAATTTCTAGCTTATAACTAAAACCTTAAAACTTCACTGAGTGCAAATTTACCATTGTTTACTAAACATGCATTATGGTTTATATATATATATATATATATATTGAAAATGATCGCAGTTTCTGCATTCATACCCTTTTTATTAACAGATTATAACCTCCTGGCTATTTTCCTTATTGTAGTAGGTAAACTATAAATCACGTTCGCCAATGTTATTTCCAAGTAAATAGGTCAAGTGAACAAAAGAAATTTAATAACATGGTCTAAATGTATATTTAACCTTACTCTAATAAAGAAGCTTTCAACAATCATATATCATCGTCACGTTTACAATTATGGCATAAGGAAAATAGCCAGGAGGTTAGAATCTGTTAATAAAAAGGTCGTGAATACAGAAACTGCGATTATTTTCAATAAAATATGATTGAGAGGAGATCTGGTGGCAATATGTACTAATATATATATATATATAGCTATTAGTAGTAAACTAGTGGTGTTCAATGGGGAAAAAAAGACTGAATACAGGATTTCAAAAAACACGTGAAATAAAAATCAATGATCAAACTACAATAATCTGTTATATATATATAATGCGAGTTCGAGATTAACAAAGAGCAACACACAAAGTAGGGAAACACACTTACAGAATCAAATTTTCGGTTAATCCGTCTTCAGGACAAAAGAGAATGGGAGACCAAGCACGTTGTAGGCGCAACGGCAAGTAACCCAATATATATATATATATATATATATATAATATATATATATATATATATATGTGTATATATGTGATATATATATATATATATGTATACACCACAATGAAAAGTCCACATCACACCTCCTGATGACGACGATGGTCGAAATATCGATGTGAGTTATGTCTGTGTCTTTCTGTGTGTTTCCTTCGTTTTGAATTTATTTTATATATATATATATATATATATAAAATGATTTCACATAAACACGTGAAACAACAATCAATGATCAAACCACAATAAGAAATGGGAAAACAAGACTAAGATCTTGGGTTTAGTCTTGGTCCAGTTGGGTTTTTGACTCTGACGAGGACCGCTTGTTACGGTTGAAAGATCTTAGTCTTGTTTTCCCATTTCTTATTGTGGTTTGATCATTTATATATATATATATATCATGATTCATTTGTATAACTAAATGAAGTCTTTATGTTTACAGGTTGGCGTTCGTCTTTTTGCCTCTCAAGTTTCTTTCTCTGAGGATGACTGTTAAAAAAGATAAAACATTGAATGTGAGTCCTATATATATATTTTTCAATCGTTTTTCTTTGAGTTTTGTAAAGTGTATTTTTCGTTTGTATTTGATTTCATTGGAATATAAATATATATATATATATAAAATATATTAAATATATGTTTAATATATATTAAACGTATTAAAACTAAGTAGCACACAGATAGACAAAGGAATAACACACTTAAATATTTCGAAGATTGCGAAATATGGAAGTGAATTATTCTTTTATCCATCTGTCTGTTACTTCGTTTTAATTCATTTTTATTAAAAGTTCGCAAGACTGAATCATATAATTACTATATATTATATATATATATATATATATATATATATATATATATATATATATAATAGTAGTATTTAAATCAAATCGTTATATTATTATATGTATATTTAGTAAATAATATGTACATTATATATATAACAAATTCAATAATATATCAACCGTTGGATAGAATAGGTGTATAATGTAATCGGGATTCGGTCAATTTTCCAGGATCAAAATCAAACTCTCAATGTCGACGTTTCGGTTTTATTTAAAACCTTTTTATTTAGTTGATGTTTATATATGATTTCTGTCATCCTTTGTTTGTAGGCCTATGAAAAAGGTTTTAAATAAAACCGAAACGTCGGCATTGAGAGTTTGATTTTGATCCTGGAAAATTGACCAAATCCCGATTACATTATACACCCATTATATATATATATATTTTTTATTATTAATATTTATATATTTTATAAATATATAGATTTAAATATTTTATATGGATACAAGCCAAATATGGGGCTTATATATATTATTTAACAATATATGTTTAAATGAAGGACTGCTTCCAACATTTACAAATATATATATAATTAAAGTGAACCGCAGTCTCGGCATTCATGATCTACAAACTGAGAGATTCCATTCTATAACCCATTTATACCAATATTAGAACTCACGATTTAGCAGTATGACAAACCTCAGAGACTTTTGCATACAGGAGACAGCTTGTCTCCTGTTTGAGACAAGTTTTTGTTTGAGCCCGGTCTCCAACCGTCTGTGTACCAGAACGTCTCTTATCTCTCCTGAAGACGGTTCAACCAAAAATTAGAGACTGTAAGTTTGTGTTTTCAATTTCTCTATGTTTCTTTATGCACATTGAACTGTATTTGTCCATTTCGGATCGTATTTTTATCGAAAAAGTATATATATATATATATATATGGTTTGACTATGTTGAATTTTAATTGGGTGTTGAAGAGAAGGTGTATGGCTTTGGGGCCTGGAGAGACAGTGGCGGAGTGCAGAAGCAGAAACAAAGACAAAGCTGACGAAGGACATAGTGACATCTACCTGAGCAAAAGTCACCGGTTGACACGACCTGCTCGTCATCGCCCTAAATGGCACGCCACGTCAGGGCCCTTCTTTTGTGTCGAGAGACGCAAGTGACCCTTGTCATGTGTGCAACCTTTCCAGTAAACAGACCCTTTTCAATTAATATGATGAATGCTATCAACTTTAAAGAAATATCTTGTAATAAGAATAATATAAAAACAATCTTTGTTTTGGATGGAGAACTTCAGTTAAGGCTCTCCTACCTCTAGTAAATACAGCATGTGTGGACTTAATAAGGCATTTACACATTTATGCCAGAAGGAATATATTTTACGACGCATTTCAAACACTTAATGTTTATAATCAATCAAGTTCCTTTCCTGAGGATGACTGTTACAAAAGTTAAAATATTGAATTGTGAGTCCTATATATATATTTTTCAATCGTTTTTGAAAAATCTATTTTTTCAAAATGTGCCTCAAAAAAAGGTCTTAATAGACACTAATAATAATAATAACGCTTGTATCATTCTACAAATCTTAAAGATAAGATTTTAACCCCATATGGTCACAAATGGAGGGAATATACACAATTATTCTTTCTTAAAAATACATTCATAGATAGATTCCTTGCATAGTTTCGAAATTAAAAAAACAAAATTAATTCATTAGTTTTATTATTTATCATTTTTAGCACAAAATCCGAACTGAGTCTGGAGTGGAAAATTATAGAAAAGTCTAAGAGATCGAAAAAAGTGCTACGAACCAGGTTTCTCCTCCAGACAATGGTGGATGTCAAGGTATTGGAACGTATTTTTCTGTTTTCTTTTGTGTGTTGTCTCTCTTTGAATATAATGTATATATATATATATAAAATAAATTCAAAACGAAGGAAACACACAGAAAATCACAGACATAACTCACATCGATATTTGAGTCGCTGCCCTGTCTTCCTGCGGGACTCTTCGCTCTTCGCTCTTCACACCTCCTGATGACGACGATGGTCGAAATATCGATGTGAGTTATATCTGTGTCTTTCTGTGTGTTTCCTTCGTTTTGAATTTATTTTATTTAAAAAAGTCCGCTGGACCGTTTCTTTTAATTGTATATATATATATATGTATAAAACTTTAAATTACACAATGCGCGCACAGAAAAAAGAATAAAAAGAACACTTACATAATATATATATAAACACTAATAAATTCTCGACCGTGTGACAGATATACAACTAAAAAAGGATAGATCGGGATGCGGTCAGTTTCTTCCAAGTGCAGTTGGGTTTTTGACTCTGACGAAGACCGCTTGTTACGGTTGAAAGATCTTAGTCTTGTTTTCCCATTTTTTTTGTTGTGGTTTGATCATATATATATATAAATATATATATATATATATATATATATATATATATATATATATATATATATATATTAAATTTGATGGCAGATTCTGCGTTCACGACTTTCTTACTTATAGCTTCTATTTTCCTTACAGAAGCTATAAGTAAGAAAGTCGTGACCGCAGAATCTGCCATCAAATTCAATAATATATGCTTGAAAGAGGACTTGCTGCCGAAATACACTAATATATATATATATATATATATATATATATATATTATATTATAGTTATATATATATTATTATTATATATTATATTATATTATATTATATATATATATATATATATATATATATATAACGGAATAGGTTTTTTAGATTCTGTGATTTCTACCATAATCATCATCAAAAGGAAGCAGCTTTTTGTGTATTCTCTGAAAGCAGCATCTAATTCGTCGTTTGAAGTTGTTATTGTAGAAAATGAGGGAATGTTTGTCTTTGTATGTATCTTTTTTTTTTTTTTTTTTTTTTGTCTGTTGTTGTCCCTTTCTTCCTTATTGCTAGTAAACAAAGATGTGAAAGGTCATATATCACTAAAGGTTTCAGCTGAAACATCACAACTATTAGTTAGAAATGAAGTTGTTTGAAAGGTCATTTAAAGATTCATTTATTACAGAAAGAAGAAAAAGATTCAAGTAGCACTAAGGGGGTGAATCATTAATCAGTATTTGATGGACTGTTAGGTGAGTAAGGTTGGGGTGTAAGGTGACGAAAGGTCATTTGTTATTCGACTTGCTAGCACAGCTGTCAAAAGACACATCATTATTTAAAGGTTGTGTATAGGTTTCGTCAGAGTTGTGTTTTCATGACCTTCTCCTTTCTTATACTAATACGCGCTATATTTCACTCTTACCTGAATAATATAAACACTGAGCATTGCTGGCTAGCAGGTCTTTTCGTCTGATACATTTCAAGCTTATCTATAGACAGCTGTTAGTTGGGTCGGGCTAAAGAAGGCGCCGCGCCGCGCTTCCATTAGTCACTCTTGTCTATTAGTTTTAATGCTCAATCACTGCCGCCCTTTACCACTAATGGTCTACTCGACTCAATTAGCAATGTCATTCTTATTGCTGCCTACTCAACTATTTCAGAGGTCTTAGCTACTCAAGCGTTAATTGTCACCGAAAGAAACAAATTATTTATAATGCCTTCCGATAGATTATACATAAATACAAATATTTCAAAATAAACAGAATCAACGTAAAAACAATAGTACGTAATCAGCTGATGAAACAAAGACCTTTTCATTAACGCATTAAACAGAGCCACATGAAATACAAAAACATTGAGTTATACTTTTAAATATATATAGCAAAGTCTCAAAGAAAGAAATTCAGAAAATTGTTGCCAAAAATTTTGATCAATGCTTTAAACAGAGCCACATGAAATACAAAAACATTGAATTATACTTTTAAATATGTATAGCAAAGTCTCAAGGAATGAAAATCAGAAAATTGTTGCCAAAAATTTTGATCAATGCTTTAAAGAGCCACATGAAATACAAAAACATTGAGTTATACTTTTAAATATGTATAGCAAAGTCTCAAAGAAAGAAATTCAGAAAATTGTTGCCAAAAATTTTGATCAACGCTTTAAACAGAGCCACATGAAATACAAAAACATTCAGTTATACTTTTAAATATGTATAGCAAAGTCTCAAGGAATGAAATTCAGAAAATTGTTTTACCAAAAATTTTGAACTGCAAACGTTAGTTTACAGTTAAGGACAAGTAATTGAAATTAATTAAGTCATTTTTAATTAATTAATTAATTAATTAAAGGACAATTAATTGTCGTTTATTTCTGTATCTGTATATATGTATACATTTATTTTCATTTGTATTATGTATATATCAACGTCGAAACCACAATAAGAGACCAGGAAAACAACTAAGATCTTTCAACTGTAAGAAGTGGGCTTCGAGTCAAATTTCAACACTCGAAGACGCTTGAAGAACACTTGTTACGGTTGAAAAATCTTAGTCTTTTTTCTCATTTCTTGGACACACTTACTGTCTCTAATTTTGGTTGAACCGTCATGAGGAGAGTTGAGATAGGGACACCAAGTGCACTTGTGAAGCGATGATTATATAAAGATACGGTTGGAGACTCCAACAAGCGCTTCACAAGTGCGCTTGGTATCCATATCTCAGCTCTCCTGATGACAGTTCAACCAAAAATTAGTGACAGTAAGTGTGTTTGTTCCTTAGTTCTGTGTTTGTGATTCATCGTGAAATGTTTGTTGTCCTTTTGGATCGTTTTCCTGTTTACAATGGGTCTCCAACCGTCGCTTCACATGTGCGCTTGGTGTCCCTATCTCAACTCTCCTGATGACGGTTCAACCGAAAATTAGAGAGAGTAAGTGTGTTTGTTCCTTAGTTCTGTGTTTGTAATTCATCGTGAAACGTTTGCTGTTCTTTTGGATCGTTTTCCTGTTTACAATATTTATATATTTATATATGTGTATATAAAAAGATTTCACATAAACACGTGAAATAACAATCAATGATCAAACCACAATAAGAAAATGGGAAAGCAAGACTAAGATCTTTCAACCGTAACAAGCGGTCTTCGTCAGAGTCAAAAACCCAACTGAACACTAGATGCAGAAAACATCTGGTTCTCAACTCCTCACCAGATGTTTTCTGCATCTAGTGTTCAGTTGGGTTTTTGACTCTGACGAAGACCGCTTGTTACGGTTGAAAGATCTTAGTCTTGCTTTCCCATATTCTTATTGTGGTTTGATCATTGATATGTATATATATATATATAGTAGCAGTTTGCTTCTCAACGCAAGTACTTCGCACTTCTTCCCGATGACGACGGATGTGTTAAAGTGTATATATATATATTGTTATTTGCCAACCAAGCAGAACGTAGTGGCATAGTAAGGGGGAGGGGGCGGCATTTCGAGTGTATAAAAATAGAAAATAGACAAAAATTAAGCGATAAAAAACTAACGAAAAATCTGTGATTTTATACCAAAATGAGTTTTTATGGCCGGTTATGAAATTCCATGAAAATAAATATTTTGAGGAATTTGAAAGGGGAAGGGGGTGTGTGAAAATCTGACGCCCTCTCCGGGCAGCACAAGAATGTGTGCTAGCCCCTGACAGAATTCATCTCTTCTTTCTTTCTTTTGAAGACGATAAAGTCGAAATATTGAAGTTAGTTGTATATTATTTCTATGTGTTTTTTTCTTGTAATCGTTTTATATATATACTCGTATATATATATATATATATAAATCAAACACAAAAGTATAATACTTAGAAAACATTACAATAATTCACTTTGATATTTCTAAAGTAGCTATAATTTTTAACTTAGTATTTTTCTGAATTCCTCGCTGTGGTTTAGACTTTGATGTATTCATATTATGATTATAGTATAATTCATATTATCCTGATGATGAGTCATCCAAACACTATCTTGAAATAGAGTTATCCTAGAGCTGAGCTATCCCGACACAATGTTACTCTAGCCTTGTTCTAGTTCAGTGTTTCCCAAACTTTTTCGAGTGACCGCCCCCTTGGGTCCATAAACCTATAACTCAACACCCTTGAATAATAATCAGATTCCTAGACTAAATAACCAAATGAGTAACATTTTAATAATTAAATTAAAATAATTACTAATCGAATATTTATTTAGAATCCAATAGATGTTTTGTTTCATAGCATATTTATGCAAAAGAATTAATACACAATAAAAGAAATTTAGGTGAGAATATACTTTTAACATACAAATGAATTATCAAAACAAATAATTTTAAGAAACTGCTTCCTAGAAGTTTACATGTCGTGTTTTCACTTAAATTTAGAAATTATATTGCATGAACATTTTCAATTTATGGAAATAGAATGCCTGCTCCTTTTTGTATTACCGCCCCCCGATATCAAAGCACCTCCCCCAGTGGGGCGGTAGCGCCCACTTTGGGAAACACTGTTCTAGTTCTATTTATCTTAGGTTATCCATAGACATAGTTCTACAAATTCTAAGTTATCCAGCCTCCGAGGAACTCTGACTCTAAGTTATCATGGTGTTAAGCTACTCTGGAGACGTAGTCAAATCTAGTGACTGAGCTGGTATCTGTTCGTCCACATAGTGCACGATACGTATTTTTTGTATTTATTTTTGTTATTGTTGTTTAAACCGATCCCCTAGCGGGTGATAACGTTAACTGTTTACCAGCTTTTTGTTTGATCGGTGATTCTACAGGTTCTACATTAGGAGTCCTAAGTTTTACCTAACTCAAGTGAATTTCGAGTGGGGATCTTTAACGAGTACCTCAAATCGTACAGGCTCGGGACCGACGGCTTAACATCTTCTCTGCGTGAATAAATCTTGGGCTAGGTGGGGATCGAAACACGGACTACCAGCTCAGGAGCAAGTACGTTAACCTTGTTTGTTTTATTCCATGTGCCTTGGCCTTTTGACCACACCGTGATACAAAGCAAACCAAATCGATGTTTTTTACGTGGCGCCCTTTAGCCACAAGTACGTTAACCACTGGGTTAACCGGACCCCACGTGTACGTATAGTTATTGGTAAAAGTATCGACAGTGAAGTAGAAACAAAAAAAATACTAGGACTCGGCCAGTTATTCAGCTTCAAAATATGCTCTCAATTACGACATTTTGGTTTTAATTTAAAATCTTGTTCATATGCAGGAGCATAAATTTTTAGTAAACAAAATAAGGATTGTATTAGAGATTTTTTTTTTCTTAAATGAAAACAATTTGCGTATTTCAGCAAGAACTGTCTAGTTTGAATGAAGACGTGATGCTTATGTGGGTCAGTATGTGGCTCAGGTTGACCACATAGTGTCCACATAGCCAGAGGAGGGACAGTGGGCAGTATGCGTGTTTGAAGCAGGAGGATGCAGGTGGGTAGCCTATCTCTCTCACTTACAAGATGATAGAAGCCAGCAGTGCTAGAGATACGTCCTACTTTTCAACTCTATTGATTCGAAATTACAGACTTGTGGATGCCAAGTGTAGGGGAGGGCTCTTCTTATACTGAACAGCTGATGTGCAACAGGTGATGGGGCAACAGCAGCTGGTCGCGGGGACTGGACTTCAAACCCAAGTCCAAACATATCGTTTAAATATGCCGCTCTGATTAATAACAAGCAGTACATTTCAGTTTTTTTTTTGAAAACTGTTGTTTGTTTGTTTCCTAACGCCAGCACATGTAAGGTTTTCACCTTTTATTGCTGTTCTAGGGGGCGAGAATTCCGGCTCATTTATTATTCGGCACCCATTTTAGTAATTGGTGAGACACACATTACTTGTTGATTCTACATTGAGAGTCCTAAATTTTCTCCAACTGAAGTGTATCTTGTAACAAATACCTGTACAGGCTCGAGACCGATGGTTTAACGTCGGTGTGGGACAGGGTCCAAGTCCATTGAACTCCTCATTAATGTATGCCCTTTTTATGAGCTGCAGAGATATCACGTAGCAATGGAGACAAGGAGGTTCGTAGATCACCTGACATCGTATAGGCTCAGGACCGACGGTATAACGTCGGTGTGGAACAGGGTCCAAGTCCAAGTATGCCCTTTTTATGAGCTGCAGAGATATCAGGTAGCGATGGAGACAAGGAGATTCATAGATCACCTGACATCGTACAGGCTCGAGACCGACGGTATAACGTCGGTGTGGAACAGGGTCCAAGTCCATTGAACTCCTCATTAAAGTATGCCCTTTTTATGAGCTACAGAGATATCAAGCAGTGATGGAGACAAGGAGCTTCATAGATCACCTGACATGGTACAGGCTCGAGACCGACGGTGTAACGTCGTGTGGGACAGGGTCCAAGTCCATTGAACTCCTCATTAATGTATACCCTTTTTATGAGCTACAGAGATATCAGGTAGCGATGGAGACAAGGAGATTCATAGATCACCTGACATGGTACAGGCTCGAGACCGACGGTATAACGTCGGTGTGGGACAGGGTCCAAGTCCATTGAACACCTCATTAAAGTATGTCCTTTTTATGAGCTACAGAGATATCAGGCAGCGATGGAGACAAGGATCAGTGGTACAGAAGACTCTTCAGAAGTCAACACATATTGAATTTTGTTCAATAAATAGGAAGAAGAAAAGAAGGTGCATGGACTTCATGAACGAGTGGCTTAGTGTTAATTTTTGTTTTGTTTTGTTGTCTTTACGTGTGATGTCGTATCGTGGGACCCGCCTCCTCGAGGGTCCACCTTGGACGTATCTGCATCTCAATCCACCTCTCCTACTATGGAGGAGTTGTTGTGGGCCGTCAGATTCAGCTAAAGAGTGTCACGTTAAAAAGCATCGATTTGTTCTGCTTTGTTCATGGAATGGCCGAAAGGTTGATAAACATGATTACAAATCAAAACAAGTTTAAAGTCCTCTCCAAGGGACGACATGCTCAGATTTATTCATCTCCTTCGTGAATAAATCGACAGCCAGGTGGGGCTCGAATCCCAGACCTAACAGTTCAGAAGCAAATACTTTAACCACTGAGCTAACCTGTCCCCTGTTTCGAACATTTTGTTCCAGTGTGACCCTAACGAGAACCAGTTTTTTTGGTTGAACGATTTTAGTCTATTTCTGAATTTCTTACTGTTGTTTAAAGTTAGTTTAGAAAGCGTACCCCTCTAAGTGTGAAAGGAATGGCTTTTTTGAAAGCTAGAAATTTTGTCATGAGTGATCAATATTCAGCATCGATGATACAACTGCTAACATATATATTAAATAGATGTCAAAGTCTAACAGACTGGAATACAGTCATCATATGCCCTTTCCAGAGGTGTCATACAAAAGATTTTCCATTCCATAATGTAAAACTGTACTTATGATTCTAATCTATTATCTTGAATACTACCTGAGAACCTGCTACCATAAGAAGATCACAGATGGCCCTTACAAACATGCTTGGAGTGTTCTATATTCTACACTTTCAATATTTTTATCAGTCCTTATTCTATTCCTACTGCTTTATAATTTATATATATTTATAAATATAAATAATCTGAATAAATAAAAGAATGATTTTGTCTGTACATTGCTTAGAACTGACTCATTTCAAGTTTTCTTTACGTTTCATACATTGGAGAAACCGAATCCAACCTTAGAAAAATTTCTGTAGGTTTGTCGATTTGTCCGCAAAATTTTGTAAGAAGTACTTAGCCACTTAGCAAGCTGAAACTTTGACACTAGATTTGTGTATGCCTAACGTAAAATATAGGCTCTGAATAGATTGATGATTCAGTACAGAAGAGAAGTTATAGACCTTTAAGCTGTATTTTCCTAACTTCACAGATATGTTTATTTTGAAAATATACAAGTGTAGCAAGTAGGTATTGTTAGTTGATTTTAATTTCATTGGAGCATATGAATATATTGCGTGTTTGATATCTTTGAAAAGGTGTTTCCCAGAGTTGAGGCTGTACTATCTACTCAGAATAAATAGTTTTGTGAACGAGCAATTCTCAACCTTTAATATGTACAGGCAGAAAAATCAACATCAAGTTCTTACGCTATATCTGACTTACTATATCTGACTTACAAGTCAGTAAAGAGAATGATTAGTGATAAAAGGAATCAGTTCATTATCCAAGTGAATTTATTGACTCCATGACTGCTCCTGGACGGGACACGACTCTTGAGTTTGTGCTCTGCACAGACATGCCATAGAGGCGGGTGTGTCATACCCAGACATCATGACTGGGTGTGGAATGGGGAGTCTGTGTGTATACCACGCATACCATTGATTCCGAGTCACTATCTGTTTCTGTTGAAACGATTGCAAAGTCCCGTCAGAGTCTATTTCGCAATGATGTTAACTAAGTCGCAAGGGAAAACTTTATCTAACGCATGAATTCAAGTTAGCGAGACCAAGTTTTTCTCACATGGTCAAATGTAGTTTACTTGCTCAAGAGTCAGAGGTTTCAACTGACTGTTCTTCCATGAACCTGAAGGACAGACAGCTAATGTGGTGTATACAGAGGCATTTGCTTAACACTGTACTAATAATAGTATTTTCTACTATTCTATAATTTCTAATGGTATTTTGGAATACCAAGTATAATAGAATTTTTGATTCCATTAAAGACGGATAAGTTTGATAGTATTTAAAGAAATTATTAAATAATTATTATTAATAATAATTATTATTAAATAATTTAATAAATAAATATAAATATTTATGTATAAATAAATATATTTATATATTTATAATTTTTCAATGAACTGGCCTTTTTGAGAGATATAAATAGAAAATTTGTATTACAAAATTATTTTAACATTACATAACAGTACTTTTGTATTAATTTATGTTAATCAACAATACTTGTGCAATCCGTTATGTGTAGTATGTACTTATACTGGGGTAAATGGATAATACAAAGTCTCCACATAAAAAAGTTTTTTTTTTTATTCAAACTACGCTTTTCAAACACTTGGTGTTCATCGTCAGGTAAACTTCCAATTGAACTTTGACGTTGACTGTTGTCTGTCCTCCACTTCATACATTGGAAGTTTACCTGACGATGAACACTAAGTGTTTGAAACGCGTAGTTTTGAATAAAACAACTTCTTTTGTGTGGAGACTTTGTATTATCTATTTACCTCAGTATAATCAACAATAATTTGTTGAAAAGTAATAAATGTTGATATCTAAAGTTCTTTAATTTTTGTGAAATAAAATACGTCAGGGATGTATATCCCTAAGAAAGACTAATTAGGTCGAAAGTTCAACAAGTATTAATAAAATATAATAAAAGAAGAACTAATAAAGTTATAAAGATGTATTTGATTTGAATTGATATTATGAACGTATTTCAATGATAATTATCTATTTCTTCTCAAAATATTTCCTTCTTTGATTTCATTATTTTCAACTGGAGTTAGTAGGTTCTGTGAACAAGAACTTAAATAATTAGACAATGGCTATCAAGAGCCTATAATGTAGGGAGCCTGAATGGACATTATCAATGACTGCTCAAACCTCAGATTCTGCAAAAAAGAGGAAGAAACACCGTTACACCTGCTGACTGACTGTAAGGCAACTTTGCTGCACAGAGGTAGGTGCTTCGGGACACTCAACAAAACCATAGAAAAACTTTTACCTCTGAAATCAGCAAAAGTGCTGAGCTTCTTGGAGGCGTTGATGCTAGCTGCTGGGGTACTTTAGTACATAAGAGGGGAAGTACAATAGTTTTTTTTTAAGACGCAATGCTATAGTCACCCTCAAAAAAAAAATCATGAGCCTATTGCTCATAAATCATGGAACATTTATGATTTTATATATATTTTTATTTAATAATAAAGAAAAAATATAAAAAATAAATAACTTTATTTCTTAAAATATTTTTTTTTTTATTTCATTATTTTCAACAGAAGTTAGTAGGTTCAGTGAACAATAACTTAAATAATTTTTTTTAAAATATATTTTAAACTGATTTTTTATAAATAAAATTTGCTTCATCTGAAGCACTCGTTTGAATTATCACTCTTTTAATTTTTATTATATTATGTCACTCTTTTGATTTATCACTTTTTTTTATTTTTGTTTAACTGTGTCACTCTTTTGAACGGCTCCCGGGTGATTAATGGATAATTAATTATTTTATTATTTTATTTGATCTCACCCTCAAGTCATGGATAAAATACCTCACAACAAACCTAGACGTGTGATAAAGCAAAGTCTTTCCTTTCAACTCAAAGACTGTTTTTAAAAGCCGGCACATGTATAAGTAGTGCAGGTTTTTTTTTTTTTTGATTTGCCATCTTGCACGGACCATGAAGGGTTTAATAACACCACAACCCCCATTACACAAGGACAAGTTTCATGGTCTATCGTGATGGGAGCTTTAATTATCAATTAAAATATCGCTTCCTTAGAACAGGATGCGTGACTAAAAACACATTTACATTTTACTAAATAGTATCCATTCAAAATTACTATGTCTTTTTACAAGTTACAAAAAAAGAAGAAAAAAAAGGAAGAAATTGAAGACAAAAATAATTAACCAATTCCGTTCTTCGATTCAATAAAGAAAGATATTTATGAAAGTAATAGAAAAAATTATAAAATAATTAATACTTTAATATTGGTGGTCAGATAAACTATGAAAAAAAAACAAAAGCTATATTCTTCTGTTAGAGATTATTTCGTAACATGAAATCTACCTTGTCACTTTTCAAAAATGTTCTTACTGGTGTAGTTATACTAATGATATTATACGATAAAAAGATTTCACATAAACACGTGAAATGGGAAAACAAGACTAACATCTTTCAACCGTAACAAGATGTCTTCGTCAGAGTCAAAAACCCAAGTGAAACAAACCGAACAGTTGGGTTTTTGACTCTGACGAAAGCTGCTTGTTACGGTTGAAAGATGTTAGTCTTCTTTTCCGATTCCATATTGTGGTTTGATCATTGATATGACATTTATAAAAAGATTTCACATAAATACGTGAAATAAGAATCAATGATCAAACTACAATATGAAATGGGAAAACAAGACAAAGATCTTTCAACCGTAACAAGCGGTCTTCGTCAGAGTCAAAAACCCAACTGAAACAAACCCAACAGTTGGATTTTTGACTCTGACGAAGGCTGCTTGTTAAAGTTGAAAGATCTTAGTCTTCTTTTCAGATTTCATATTGTGGTTTGATCATTGATATGACATGTACATAAACATATTTGACACACTGTCTACTTGCTTTTGGAGCACTCCTTATACCAGTATTTCCCAAAGTGGGCGGTACCGCCCCCTAGGGGGGCGGTGCTTTTTATATCGGAGGGCGCTAATGCAAAAAGGAGTGGGGATTCTATTTCTATAAATAGAAAATTTCATGCAATATAATTTCTAAATTTAAGTGAAAACACCAAATGTAAACTTCTAGGAAAAGGTTTCTTAAAATTATTTTGTTTTGATAATTTATTTTTAAGTTAAAAGTATATTCTCATCTAAGTTTCTCTTATTGTGTATTAATTCTTTTGCATAAATATGCTATGAAACAATACATATATTGGATTATAAATAAATATTCGATTAGTCATTATATTAATTTAATTATTAAAGTGTTACTCATTTCGTTGTTTAGTCTAAGATTCTGATTATTATTGAGGAGTGTTGAGTATAGGTTTACGGACCCAAGAGGGCGGTCTCTCGAAAAAGTTTGGGAAACACTGCTCTATATAGACGGAGCTTTGTTTTAAACAAGACTTATGATTGACCCCCCCCCCCCCCCCCCCCCCAATGTATCTGTTGATGCTGATGACTCTAGACCAGGGGTTCTCAACCTTTGTTTGCTTGTGGACCCCCTAAAAGCTACTTGTGGACCCCCTAAAAACTACTTTTGGACCCCCACTTAAAAAACATAATTATACAAATTTATAAATAAATATTTGTTTTTAGGTAAATGAATATCGTTAATTATGAAATAATTTCATTACATCTACAGCGCATGCGAAAATACAAAATGTTTTTAAAAAATAACAAAATATTTCTTTATTAACATTTTATAAAGTACCCTGAAATAAATTGTAACGGAATCAATTTTGAATGTACCATAAAGGGAAGTGCAATAGAAAATTTTAAAACATTGGAACATTTTAACAAACTGACGAGGATATTAGGCCTTATATTTTAATTATGTGTGAATATTGTACGGCCAAAGCTTACTACGCTTTGGTTTATTTTTTGTTTGCTGATAAATTCATTTAAACTTAACATAGAGCCCTAACCACGTGTCATGGACCTTCAGAATACTACTTTTCTCATGGACCCCCAGTAATCCTCTGTGGACCCCTGGGGGGTCCATGTGGACTACGTTGAGGACCACTGCTCTAGACATTGCACATGGAAAGGCATTGCGAGGCACATGTGGCAGCAGACTGGCCAGGTAGTCAGCTAGCTATAACCTTACCTACCTGGCAGGCCTCCTTTAGGACCTTGTCCCGGGCTAATCATGCCACATTACACCTTAGGCATCAGTCAGTCAATCGCCCGCCTCTTCCACCATCACTTACCTGCGCCAAATCAAAACCTTTACAATTAACCTACTTTCTCACTAAAAAACAAAACGACTTTCCCTTCACCTTTATTCAATGCTAGTCATAACTAGTCGAAAAAGATTTAGCTTTTTATTTAAAACGTATTATCTCTCTCTCTCTCTCTCTCTCTCTCTCTCTCTCTCTATCTATAATATATATATATATATATATTATATATATATATATTAGTGTACTTAGGCAGCAGTCTCTCAGATAGACAGGTTTCGTTGAACACGATAGAGTATTTATTCCCTTTGGAGAATTTTCCTTGCAATTGCAATTGCAAGGAAAATTCTCCAGAGGGAATACTCTATCGTGTTCAACAAAACCTGTCTATATATATATATATATATATATATATTATATATATATAGGTTTTGTTGAACACGTTAGAGTATTCCCTCTGGAGAATTATATATATATATGTATACATTCAAATAACAAAATGAAATGGGAAACCAAGACTGCTCCAGTTGGGTTTTCGACTCTGACGAAGACCGCTTGTTACAGTTGAAAGATCTTAGTCTTGATTTCCCTTTTCATTTGTGGTTTGATCATTGATTGTTATTTCACGTGTTTATGCCAAATCTTTATATATATATATATATGAATTAAACACCACAATAAACAATTATATATTAATTAAAATGCTCTAAGGCTTTTCGTTACAACATCATCAGAGAGCTAAATGAAACAAACAAAAAATATAATAACAAGTTAACCTGGTTGATTGAAGTCTTCAAGATTGCTGGCATCCCTGTCTGAATTTAATGTTTCTAAACTTGAAGAAGTCTTGATCTGCTTACTTATTTCTTTTATTAATATTTCATCTAGTTTGTAAAGTCCCAAACTACTTTTCATCTTACAAACTACATGAAATATTAATAAAAAAAATAAGTAAGCAGATCAAGACTCCTTCAATTTTAGGAACATTAAATTCAGACAGGGATGCCAGCAATCCTGAAGACTTCAATCAACCAGGTTAACTTGTTATTATATTTTTTGTTTGTTTCATTTAGCTCTCTGATGATGTTGTAACGAAAGGCCTTAGTTAGAGCATTGTAATTAAGCCAAATATGGTCTTATTTTTAATAATACATTTGTAATATTTGTTAACAATATAACTTCAGACCGATGATCTTCAATCTTTTGTTGAGTTACTTATATATATAAATATATATATATTGTTGAAATGTACAACACCTTCTGCATTCAAACTTTCAAACTAAGCTGTTCCAGTCTCCTGACAGTCGTACGAATAGAAGGTGGTGGTAATTCCCAAATAAGTTGTCCAAAGGATATTGAGACACTTTTTTTGAAACATGCAGATATTACGACAAGTTCCTCCAGATAGTAAAACGGTCACCTTACGCGCATCCGAGGAGGCATATATCTGGTTTCTTAATGCGCGTTGTAAACCAGGTTTGAATTTAAAAAGGTAGGGCTGTTCTGAATGGTTAGTAATTAGTTTACCTTTGACTATTATTATTTTTTGATTACTATCCTTTCATTTTTATCTTAAATTATTATTTATACAACTTTATTCCAATCATCCTCATCATTATTATTATTTAATTATCTATTATTCATAATCCTGGATTTTATTTTGTTTCAGCTATTTTCCTCTTATTTTCTTCATTATTATCTTTTAAGTTTTTATTATTAATATTTCCTAATTTTCTTCATTTTCACTTTCTATTTCTTAGCTTATTCTCAGTTAATTTTTCTTACCTCACTTGAACCAGGCGTGTGACAACACTGTTGTTCTCCAACCGTCGCTTCACAAGTGCGCTTGGTTTCTCAACTCTCCTGATGACTGTTCAACCAAAAATTAGAGACAGTAAGTGTGTTTGTTCCTTAGTTCTGTGTTTTTGATTCATCGTGAAACGTTTGTTGTCCTTTTGGATCGTTTTCCTGTTTACAATGGGTCTCCAACCGTCACTTCACAAGTGCGCTTGGTGTCCCTATCTCAACTCCCCTGATGACGGTTCAACCGCTAATTAGATACAGTAAGTGTGTTTGTTCCTTATTTCTGTGTTAGATTCATCGTGAAACGTTTGTTGTCCTTTTGGATCGTTTTCCCGTTTACAATATATATATATATAATATATATATATATATATATTATATTTATGTGTCACGGATCGTTTTTCGTTTATCATGGTATATATATATATTAGTATAATTAAAATTTATAAGAAGCCTTAATAAGAAGCCGATATATCGTTATTAAGTGCGCGTAGTTCACCTGGCCTTGATCAAAACAGATAATGCTCCATTTAATTAGTCCCTTGTCTTTGCATTTCGTTTTTGTTATTTTTTATCATCGAATACCCTTCATTCTGTATTAATTAATTATTTTATAATTACTTCCTTTATTTAATATTATTATTTGGGTTCTCAGTTTTATTTTATTTTATCATCGCTTAGTCCGTAACTTTTATTTATGTATCAATTCCCCCAATTTTTATTTATTTATAATGATGTTCATATTTCCTAATTTAATTTAATTATAAATTGAATCCTGTATACCTTATTCTCTATGACTAACATTATTGGTCTCCAACCGTCTCTAAACCAATCCTCTTATCTCACCTGAAGACGGTTCAAACCGAAAATTAGAGTTTTTTATTTCTCTATGTTTCTTTATGTGCAGATTCAATAATATATCAACCGTTTGATAGAATAGGTGTGCTCTCTAATCGGGATTTGGTCATTTTTCTAGGTAGACCTATATATATATATATATATATATATATATATAATATATATAATTAAAAGAAACGGTCCAGCGGACTTTTTTAAAATAAAATAAACTCAAAACGAAGGAAACACACAGAAAGATACAGACATAACTCACATCGAAATATCGATGTGAGTTATGTCTGTATCTTTCTGTGTGTTTCCTCCGTTTTGAATTTATTTTATATATATATATATAGAGTGAGAAAGAGAGAGAGAGAGAGAGAGAGAGAGAGAGAGAGAGTTGGAGGGCGCTGAAAGCACAGATTGACTCACTAAAACGTCAAGCAACCTTCCAGTGAATGATGTTAGTACTTCCGTTTTGAGTATCTTAATGTTTTAGTCTATGTCATTTTATTTAGTAAGTTTTTAGTTTAGAAATATTTTACATTTTTAGACCCCGAAGATGGTCTAGGAATACCAAAACGTTGATTTATAATTATTAGAATAAATGAATTTTGATAGTAGTTTTTTTTGGTGAACTTATACATTCAACTTGTAGATGGAAGAAAGCACTAAGAACGTTGGAAAAGCTGTCCAAGAAATGCGTGAGAAAAGAAATAGGTAAGAAATTTCATTGTGTATGCTTTAACGAAGCTCTGCTCCTTAACTATATATATATATATATATAACTCCTGTTGGTTTTATTTATGTAAAGTACGAAACCATTTCTACAACAAATGTATAAATTATTCAATTTAAATGGATACACTAAATTAAACTGAACAAAAATTAAATACATCGAGATTTCTACCTCACTGAGCATCTTCAGGATTGTAAAGGAAATGCAATAAGAAGAATGAAGTAAAAGGAAAGAATAAATGAGAGGAAAGAATAGTTGCGTGAGGTAAGCAGTAAACTTGTTGAAACTATCCAAGCGGAAAGTGGCTAACTCTTGCCGGAAAGGGATAAGATAGGGAGGGATATCTCAGTTATTGCACTGACAAACACACAACCGAAGGGCTTGATAAAACCAAATGTAAAAAGGCTAAGCTGTCGGGCTATAATAAAAGCCAAAGAAACTGTGTAGTTACTTCCATGAACTTGGCAAAAAATATTTCGATGGCTCACACTCCCACAGGAAGTCAAAGTGTTTTTGTCATGAGTCATCAGCTCTTCTGCGTGGAGATTCCCCGAGTCCAGGTTCTTTATTATTACCAGATTCCTGTTGAAACTGGTTACTAAACAATGAAGCCTCTGTCGTCCTGCCGTGAAAGGTAAAGGGCTCACACTATCTCAGTATATAAGGATACTGACAATGGACATTGAACCCCCCCCCCCACAATGTAAGGTCTCGTTTCTAACCAAAACAACTAATTCATTTGGTCATGAAATAGCCAATCAGATATCAGATCCAGACAGACTATATAGATTCAATATATATTTATATAGTCGTTGTCTTCCTGCGGAGCGACTCTTTTCTATCTTTCTGATGACGAGGACATTGAAATATAGTAGTGAGTTTCTGTTTCATCTCTGAGTGTTCTTTGAGTCAACATAGTTTATATATATATATATATATATATACCATGATTTGTTTTCTTGACCCAATATTTATATGATGTAATTTTTTTTTTGAGGGTTGAGGTCCAATGATTTTAAACTATTCCATTTGCCGACGTTTCGACATATATTTATGTCATCTTCAGGGCTACAACATGATTGTTTTACAATTAGCACTACTATTACTACTATTTGGTAATAGTCGAAATAACTGATTTATCAATAAATTCCTCTTTGTTACTGTACATATTAAAATGTAATAACTTACCAAATAGTAGTAATAGTAGTGCTAATTTTAAAACAATCATGATGTAGCCCTGAAGATAACATAAATATATGTCGAAACGTGGGCAAAAGGACTAGTTTAAATCATTGGACCTCAACCCTCAAAAAAATTACATCAAATATATATATATATATAATATATAAATATATAAACTCACTACTATATTTCAATATCCTCATCATCAGGAAGATAGAAACGAGTCGCTCCGCAGCCAGACAACGACTTATATATATATATATATATATATATATATATATATATAATATATAAACCGATTAAAAAGAAGATAGCACACAGATAGACATAGGAATAACTCACTTCTATATTTCGACGCTCCGCAGGAAGCCGCTCTGCCTTCCTGCGGGACTCTTCGCCTTCTGATGACGATGATGGTGGAAATATAGAAGTGAGTTATTCCTGTGTCTATCTGTGTGCTATCTGATTTTTAATTGGTTTATATATACATATATATATATTATTTATATATCACATATAATATATGTCGTTGTCTGCATGCGGAGCGACTCGTTTCTATCTTCCTGATGACGAGGATATTGAAATATAGTAGTGATTTTATATATACATATATATAAACTATATTGACTCAAAGAACACTCAGAGATGAAACAGAAACTCACTCCTATATTTCAATGTCCTCGTTCAGAAAGATAGAGACGAGTCGTTCGTACCGTTCGTACGATAGAACGGCTACCGTTCGTGTTCAGTAGCTGCTCTGCTTTCGTGCGTGACTCTTCGCCTCCTGATGACGACGATGGTCGAAATATAGAAGTGAGTTATTCCTGTGTCTATCTGTGTGTTATCATTTTTTAATTGATATATATATATATATATATATATATACCGCAATTAAAAGAAACGGTCCAGCGGACTTTTTTAAAATAAAATAAATTCAAAACGAAGGAAACACACAGAAAGACACAGACATAACTCACATCGATACCCCGACCATCGTCGGGGTATCGACGATGGTCGGGGTATCGACGATGGTCGGGGTATCGACGATGGTCGGGGTATCGACGATGGTCGGGGTATCGACGATGGTCGGGGTATCGACGATGGTCGGAGTATCGACGATGGTCGGGGTATCGACGATGGTCGGGGTATCGACGATGGTCGGGGTATCGACGATGGTCGGGGTATCGACGATGGTCGGGGTATCGACGATGGTCGGGGTATCGACGATGGTCGGGGTATCGATGTGAGTTATGTCTGTGTCTTTCTGTGTGTTTTCTTCGTTTTGAATTTATTTTTATTATATATATATATATATATATATATATATATATATATATATGTGAGGTGTTATATATCGAACATGACTATTGAAATGGACGCTTTTTGAATGGAGGACATGTTGTGCCGAGGTGTCGTGAGCAGTAAGCTAGAAGACCTCAATTTAAAACAGGCCTAAGACATATTAATGTTACCTAGTCACTCCGACCGTTATTTTCTCTCAAAGTTTCTGAACCCTTTTTTTTTTCTTTACTCCCAATTATTCCCTTCTACCAGTCACTGTATTCTTTTCTTCTTTTTCCTTTCCTCGTCTACTGGTTCTCTCTTCTTTATTTCATTCAAGGACAACCGTTCTAGAAATTGTTAGGACTCTTCTTCGTAAATTTTTTTTTTTTACTTTAAATATACCTACATATTTGGGGCTCCTGAACCGCACACGCAAACAGGAATGTACACACATACATTCATTTACTCACACTCACACAAACACACACACACTCTCTCGCACACACACATACATACATATATATATCACTGATCAAACCACAATATGAAATGGGAAAACAAGACTAAGATCTTTCAACCGTAACAAGCCGTCTTCGTCAGAGTCAAAAACCCAACTGGTTTTTTGACGTGAAATAACAATCAATGATCAGTTGGGTTTTTGACTCTGACGAAGACCGCTTGTTACGGTTGAAAGATCTTAGCCTTGTTTTCCCATTTCTTATTGTGGTTTGATCATTGATTGTTATTTCACGTGTTTATGTGAAATCTTTATATATATATATGGAGTTTAAATTACAATAGAAAAAGGAAAACTATAGAAATAAATGTTCTGAGGCCTTTCAATTTATATCATCAGAGAGCAAAGAAAGCAAAAAACTGAGAAGCTAAACTGTTTGCTCTCTGATGACATAAATTAAAAGGCCCCAGAGCATTTATTCATTTTTGTGTTGTGGTTTAAACTTCACTGATTGCATTACGTTTTTGTTTATTGTTATTTTTCAGCTTATATATATATATTCATCATGATTTGTTTTCTTGACCCAATATTTATATGATGTAATTTTTTTGAGGTTTGAGGTCCAATGATTTTAAACTAGTCCTTTTGCCAACGTTTTGACATATATATTTATGTCATCATCAGGGCTTGGAAATCTGTTTATGTTGCAGCATACTTATTTACTATTGTTTCATGATGGCTACTATTTCTTTTCTGCTAACAAATAGTTTGACCTCAACCCTCAAAAAAATTACGTTATATATATATATATATATATAAATTACAATTCAAAATTGAAGATTGGTTTCACAACCAGTGAGTCAGTTGTGTTATCTATCTTCAATTTTGAACTGTCATTGTGTCTAGTTTGATCGTCTTTCCGTTTATCAAGTGATATATATATATATATATATATATATATATATATATATATATCAATGATCAAACCACAATAAGAATTGGGAAAACAAGACTAAGATCTTTCAACCGTAACAAGCGGTCTTCGTCAGAGTCAAAAACCCAACCGAACACTAGATGCAGAAAACATCTGGTGAGGAGTTGAGAAGAGTGGGAGGGAAGAGTGGTATTTTAAAAGGGTGAAAGCACAGGAAAGGACTAATGTCCAGAAAGGGATGTCACTTTTGATCATTGATTGTTATTTCACGTGTTTATGTAAAATCTTTATATATACATATATATATATATATATATATATATATATATATATATATATATATATATATTATAGTTCAATATAAACAAAGAAACATAGAGAAATCAGAAGAACACACTTACAGTCTCTAATTTTCGGTTTGAACCGTCTTCAGGAGAGATAAGGGAGGGAAACCAAGCGCACTGGATCAGAGACGGTTGGAGACCGTCTCCAACCGTCTCTGATCCAGTGCGCTTGGTTTCCCTCTCTTATCTCTCCTGAAGACGGTTCAAACCGAAAATTAGAGACTGTAAGTTGTTCTTCTGATTTCTCTATGTTTCTTTGTTTATATTGAACTATATTTGTCCGTTTTGGATCGTATTTCCAACGAAAAAAAGTGTATATATATATATATATATGTACGTTCTTCGACGTGGGGAGATCTCTCTCACTTCGTCCTCTCTTCTAGTCTACTCTCCTGATGATGAACAACAGTTCGAAATATTGAATTCTGTAAGTGTTCTTTTTATTCTCTTTTCTGTGTCGTGCTTTGTGTAATTTAAAGTTATATATATATATATATATATCGTAAAAGTTAAAAGCAGTCCTTCTTTAATACATATATTTAAAATCGTTATGCTCTATTTCACTCTATTTAGCTTTGTTGAATATTTTTTTCAAACTTTGAAACCTTTTCTTCAATTGAAGGTTATTAAAATCAAAGATTAGATCATCATATTTTATGAAATTTATATGTGACACGTTTTGGTACTTAATACACCATCTTTAGAATGATCAATTTTACTGTACCTAACAACAATTAATGCAAAAAAAAAACAAAGTTAAATTACTGTTCAAAATTGAAGATTGGTTTCACAACCAGTGAGCCAGTTGTGCTACCTATCTTCAATTTTGAACTGTCATTGTGTCCAGTTTGATCGTCTTTCCGTTTATCAAGTGATATATATAAATCAAAGTTTAATTACGCTGATTAAGTAAACAGTCTAAGCAGGTCACACAGCCAGATATGAAGTTGCAGTGTTGATATCAGTTTACGTATATCCTGAGATCTCTGGCAGTTTTGTTGTTTCATCTACTCCAGAGTTTGGAACATCGCTGGTTACATATTAATTTCGTCCTGTCATCCTGTGTGTGTCTCACTTGCTTGATGTTTCCAAACAAGCACAGGTAGTTACTGAAATTTTCTTTTTGTTCCTTTATATTTTTACCTTTCTCAAGTATGGTATATATAATGCTTCCAGTATTCTAAGTCTTTTTTCGTATTTTTCTGTCGTTGTTATTTTGGTATTGTTAATAAAAGTTTCCCTGCAAATTTTTACTTTATATGGATCTTTATATAGGTGTTCTTTTGAAGCTCCTGAACAAAGCATTTAAAATCTCTGCAAACTGGAGTATCTTTAACAGAGTGGTGGAAACATTAAAATAGGGTTTCATAAATAATAGTAATGGGAACAGCGAATTCGACAAAAACTCTCAAAAACTATATTAATAAAGAAAAATGAGACAATTGGAACAAATGAAGTGACACCTACAAGATATATTATGAAAACCAGTTTTTTTGAAAATTATAAAACCGATGAAAGAATACTTAAAATTATATTAAAGAATAATATCAAATGCAAGGAACAAGAACACAAGATCCAACTTATTATTTTCTACAAAAACAAAACCATGTTGAAACTTATTATAAGGAATCAGCACAAGAGAAAACCGCCTTTAAAACTGACGAACCTAGTATTTGAGTCAATATCCATATATCAATATCCACTAAGAAACTGTGAGTTCCTAAGTTTCTCATGTATAGGATCGACTGCCTCGATGTATGCATGGTTTCCCTTATTTATCTCTCCTAAAGACGGCTGAAACCGAAAATTAGAAACTGTAAGAGTGTGTTTTTTGATTTCTCTATGTTTGTTCATCTACATTGAACTTTATATATTGATATGTATATGTTCAAACATGGGTTACTGGAGGATTTTTGATCTAAAGAAATAACACTCCTGTTTATACGCCGACGTTTCATCAAAAATTTCTTTAGCATTCACGATATAAATAGTGAAACAAAAACATCCACGGAATACCAATCAACAGAATAAACCAAAACATAAACACAACATAAAGTAAAAGAAATCCACAGTCATAGCCAATTTTATTGTTTTTTTTTTTTAATAGAAAACATGTGTTGTTCAAACATAATTACATTTTTTTAATTATTAAGGTAAAATAATTTTACCAGACAAGTAATATTGCAAAATAATTCTGCAAGGATATCTCTGATATCTCATAATATTTGCTTTTGTTGTGATTACTTTTTTGTAGTTGTATTACATAATAACAAATCGTATTAGGGGGTCAGGGTAGCCCAGTGGCTTGCGTACTCGCATCGACTTTCTACAATATTACTTAATAATATTTCTCATTAGGGTTGCATATAATATATAATAAACTATTACATTAGAGGTTAAAAATGAATAATTTTAGAAACAAAACTTGAATACAACTGTCAGATAAAATACGAATGTTCTAAAGTAATATTATAAAGTCACATTCTTTTCAGTAATATTATTTTATATTGGGTAAATAAATTGAATATTTCGATTTACAAGTTTTGTTTCGTATAAATATATTTCAATGTGTATATAACTTGAATTGATGTTTTATTTATTAAGTACAAAATAAATGATATTTATTTTGCTAAGTATACTTAACTGTGTATATATCTTGAATCATGTTAAGAATACTATATCAAAAGCTTGGTCCATATAAGAATCTGTTTCTGTGTCTTAATAACAAGAAACAACGATTAAAATAATCCCTATCAATCATGTTCAGTGGATTAATTTAAATACGTATTGTTATAATTTCTAAGTGACACAAAAGGTTACTAGTAGTCTAGTAATAAATATAAATAAAAGGAAAAACTGGGGAAATGATACATAAATCAAATTTCCCTGTCTAATCTCACCTGACAACGGTTCGAACCAAAACTTAGAGACTGCAAGTGTGTGTTTTTAATTTCCCTATGTTTTTTATGTACATTGAATTATATTTGTCTGTTTCGCATCGCATTTTTATTGAAAAAATTTATATATATATATATATGAGAAACAATAATGAATTGACGACCTATATAATATATAATAGGATAAAATATAATAGTCGACCTATATGTAATGCATATATATTATATATATATATATATATATATATATATCAGATTCAATAATATATCGACCGTTTGATAGAATAGGTGTGTTCTCTAATCGGGGTTCGGTCAATTTTCCAGAATAAAAAATTAAACTCTCGTTGCCAACGTTTCGGTTTTATTTAAAACCTTTTTCATAGGCATCTTCTCCATACACTCTTCTTATATATAAGAAATAAGATATACACTTATCTTATACACTCTTATTCTTATACACTCTTCTTATATGTGTATGGAGAAGATGCCTATGAAAAAGGTTTTAAATAAAACCGAAACGTTGGCAACGAGAGTTTAATTTTTTATCCTGGAAAATTGACCGAACCCGATTAGAGAACACACCTATATATATATATATATATATATATATATATATATATATTATATATATATATATATATATATATATATATTATATTATATACTGATATAGCTTTTTCGACCACTGATATTTCAAATTCACAGAAGGGGTTCTTGAGGAATTTGGTCATAATTATACAACTCCTGATTATAAGCCGACGTTTCACGAAAACCTTTTTTTTTAGCCTTAAAAATGCCAAACAACTTTAGTCGAAACATCGGCTTATAACCAGGAGTTGTATGTTTATGACCAAAATCCTCAAGAACCCCTTCTGTGAATTTATATATATATATTATATATGACGGTTATCGTCAGAGTTAATATATATATATATATATATATATATATATATAATGCTCTGAGGCCTTTCAATGTTTGCTCTCTAATGACATACATTGAAAGGCCTCAGAATATTATATATATATATATATAGAACAAGTATATATAAAGTATCAAGTGAAATCATTGTTTATAAAAGTATGAACTGTAAAAGCTTATTCATTCTCAAAGATTAATCATTCTCTATTCAACAGTCAATTGAAGTTTGTTTGTTGATATTTACTCTTACTTTTTAATCGCCCCCTAATTGCCCTAATTAACGCTCTCGTTATTCTAGTGTTTCAATATATACCATAGTATCTATTCAGTTCTTGAATCATTTAAATTCTTTATCATTCATACTAAGAATGAATTTAATTATTTTCTTTTTCTATCTAAGTTATATAAATCTTAGAGTTTTTGGCAGTACTTAATTAGTAAATAATCTAATTAGTCAATTAATTAATTATTCAATTACTTGATTAGTGAATAGGATTACTAAAGCCCCTACCGCTGGAGTATATTTACTCTAAAAACCAGAATTTTTTTTATATTTTAGTTCATATTTTTAAATTATTAAATTATGGATCCTCAAAATAAGATGCTGCAAAAGGAATTTTATAAAAGATTCGTCTCTTACAGAAGACTTTTGTAAAGAGTTAAATAAGTAAAGCTAACTTATTACAAACAAGAAGTTAGATTCTTTTATATTAATAGATATTCTTTGAAAATGTTAGTTTACCTTATTCTCTGATATCCTCAGGTTAATGTATTCAGAATGAATGCATTTAGATGCATTTACGTTAGGTTAGGTATCACTGGAGATGGACACACATTGGCTGGCCCTTTTGTGATACCACACAATGAGAGTTCTATTCCACATTGGGAGTTCTATATTTTGCCTAAATCAAGTGTATTTAGAATACAGATCTCTAAAGAGTACCTGACTCCTCTTCAACTGTAGTATGTGGTAATCTTTAAAAGGGAACTCAAGTTTGTTGGTATGAATGATCCAACCACAATATGAAATGAAAAAGAAAAAAAGACTACAATCTTTCATTCGTAACAAGTGGTTATCGTCAGAGTTAAAAACCCAACAAAGACCGCTTGTTGTTGTTGAAAGATCTTAGGTTAAGTTAGGCTAGGTTGCAGCAGTTGTTCCACAATGGAACATAGGTAGGCCGAAATTTGGCACTTTGTGATACCACACAATGAAGATTGATTCTACAGTGGGAGTCCTAAATTTTGCATAACTCGAAAATATTTAGAGTAGGGATCTTTAACAAGTACGTGATATCGTACAGGCTCGAGACCGACGGTTTAACGTCCTTCTCCGAGTGGACGACGTGCTCAGATTTATTCACCTCCCGCATTAATAAATCGAGGGCCAGAAGGGGATCGAACCGCGGTCCTATCAGTTCAGAGGTGAGCACGTAACCACTGAACTAGCCTTGCCCCTTTGAAAGATCTTAGTCTCTTTTTTTCCTATTTCATATTGTGGTTTGTTCATTGATTATTATTTCACGTGTTTATTGTGAAATCTTGTTTTGGAAGTGAAATGTTTGTTGTTGTACTCTATAACAGTCCATATGGAGGCTAAGAAGCATATGTTGATATATTGATAAGCAGCTATGTTTATATGTTGACGTACAGGCTTGAGATCGACGGCTTAATGATCGTCATGGTCAGATTTATTCCTCCCCCTCGTGAGTCAGAGTGGGTATTGAACCCCAGATATCCCAGTCCAGAGTCGAACACGTTCCCACTGGGCTACCCTGGACCCCATTATAAGCCTTCACAGAAATATTTTTAAAAACCCTTTTCCCTCATCTAAGCATACTTGACTCTCTCTTTCCCTCTTTCCATTCCTGGGGAACATTTTGATTGTTTTCCCTCCTTGTTTGTGATAACCTTATTTCCTTTTGCACAGGTGAACATGTTTTGTGTATTCTACTTAATATCTGTATTTTCTAACAATACTTTTGAAGAAATATTAAAATATAATTTTTTGTTACAGGTTCTATCTGATGAAATTCTCAACTGTGCTGCCTCTAAAGTGTTGGCTAGTATCCATGTTTGACAACTATAAAGAATAGAAGGCTATACACAGGTAGAGTGTATTTTTTTAATTATTATTTAGTATTGGTATTTTTCTCTCTATTCTTCTTTACTCACTTCATCCTACATCTTCGTTCATAAAGTTTGAAGTTTTGTGAATGTCGAGTGCTCTACTCCAATTGAATGCAGATGATGCAAAGTACTCTCCAATTTCTACAAAAGTACTCTCTTTTCTGATAATAAAAAATACTCAAAAGGATTGACTACCTAATCAATGCCACACCTGACGAAGACCGGTTCTTGTGGGTGAAAGATCTTAGCTTCCTTTCCCATTTCATTCTTTAGAGCCGGAAACAGTAGAGTTCAAAATAGAAAACTATTTGGTCAAAAATAGCTATTCATATTTATATATATATATATATATATATATATATATATATATATATATATATATATACACTTTAACACAGAGAAAAGAACACAGAAATACACTACAGAACTCACTTCGATATTTCGACATCCGTTGTCATCGGGAAGAAGTGCGAAGTACTCGCGTTGAGAAGCAAACTGCTACTGGCCTCCAGAGTAACTCGTGGAACCACCGCAATGCGAGCCCCAAGGAGGCATATGAATGCCTCTTCGGAAGCTCTAAGGGTGACATGGGAATTAGACTCGGGGATTTGTTTGAGGATTTGTACCCTGAAACAATCATTGAAAGGGAGGTCATGGGAATTAGCATGGATAGCTATGGGTAAGTCTCTGCGCTGACCAACGGACGCCCTGTGATTGTTCATACGCAGGCTCAGCTTATATATATATAATGATCAAACCACAATAAGAAAATGGGAAAACAAGACTAAGATCGTTCAACCGTAACAAGCGGTCTTCGTCAGAGACAATAACCCAACTGGTTTTTGACTCTGACGAAGACCGTTTGTTACGGTTGAAAGGTCTTAGTCTTGTTTTCCCATTTTCTTATTGTGGATTGATCATTGATTGTTATTTCGCGTGTTTATGTGATATCTTTATATATATAACAAACACCATTTCATTTTCTCGGAGTTTGGTCAGAGTAAATATATGGAATCACCTTTTTGCCAACGTTTCGTCTTTATTTCAAGACATCCTCAGAGCTATAAATGAAGGCTGGGTTCTGTTACATTACAACAACCGTTAACTGTCATTGTTGTAATGTAACAGAACCCAGCCTTCATTTATAGCCCTGAGGATGTCTTGAAATAAAGACGAAACGTTGGCAAAAAGGTGATTCCATATATTTACCCAGACCAAACTCCGAGAAAAAGAAAAAGTGTTTGTTAATATTTTGTGGTCAAGAAAACAGTACCGTATTATATATATATATATAATATACTTTTTTGATGAAAATACGTTCAAATGTACATAATACGTTCATTTCTCTACGTTTCTTTATGTACATTGAACTATATATATGTATATATATAGCAAACAGCAGAGGTTCTTGAGGGTTTGTCTACACAAACAAACACTTCATTTACGCCAACGTTTCGCTATATTTTTATAGCATCATCAGGACTGTACAAATAACAAGATATACGTCCAACAGATAGACACAACGAAAACAGTAGTAAATATTACAAAACTGATAAGACAGATCTTATTAACTATTGTTCATTAAATTACCATGAAATTAAAAGGGAAATTCAATGAACAATAGTCCGGGACTTTACAAACTAGATGAAATATTAATAAAAGAAATACGTAAGCAGATCAAGACTCCTTCAATTTTAGTAACATTAAATTCAGACAGGGATGCCAGCAATCCTGAAGACTTCAATCAACCAGGTTAACTTGTTATGTTTTTTTTTGTTTAGTTTCATTTAGCTCTCTGATGATGTTGTGACGAAAGGCCTTAGAGCATTTTAATTAATATATATTTTTTATTGTGGTATTTAATTCATATATTATATAAAGTTATTATTAATTTATATATATATATATATAATCACAATTAAAAGAAACGGTCCAGCGGACTTTTTTAAATAAAATAAATTCAAAACGAAGGAAACACACAGAAAGACACAGACATAACACATCGAAATATCGATGTGAGTTATGTCTGTGTCTTTCCTTTGTTTTGAATTTATTTTATATATATATACTAGCAAATGTACCCGTCTTTGACGGAATCAAAAATTCTATTATACTTGGTATTCCAAAATATCAATTATAGTATTATACTAATACTATAATTAGAAATTATAGAATAGTAGAAAACACCATTATTAGTACAGTGTTAAACAAATGCCTCTGTATACACTATGTACATTAGCTGTCTGTCCTTCAGGTTCATGGAAGAACAATCAGTTGAAACCTCTGACTATTGAGCAAGTAAACTACAGTTGACCATGTGAGAAAAACTTGGTTTCGCTAACTTGAATTCCTGCGTTAGATAATGTCTCCCTTTGCGACTTAGTTAACGTCATTGCGAAATAGACTCTGAGGAGACCTTGCAATCATTTGAATGGAAACAGACAGTGGCTCGGAATCAATGGTATGCGTGGTATACACACAGACTCCCCAATACCACATCCAGTCATTATGTCCGCCTCTATGGCATATCTGTGTAGAGCACGAACTCAGAGTCGTGTCCTGTTGCACAGTTTTTGGGTCACTCATGTTTCGTAACATGAAATTTGTTACTGCTATAAATTGCAGCATCATTGGTGCTCCTACTTTAAGTTTTTACTCATGAGCAGGCAGTCCAGGAGAAATAAATTCAGAGTCAAGAAATTCAATTAGATAATGAACTGCTTCTTCATCACTAATCCAATCTCTTTACTGACTTGTAAGTTCTTTCCTCGGCTTCATATAGCGTAAGAATTTGTTTGTTGATTTCTCATGCCTGTTCATATTAAGGGCTGAGAATTGCTCGTTTACAAAACATTTATTCTCAATAGATAGTACATCCTTAACTCTGTGAAACACCATTTCAATGATGTCAAATACGCAATATATTCATGTGCTCAATTGAAATTAAAATCAACTAACAATACCCACTTGCCACACCTGTGTATTTTCAAAACAAACTTGTCTGTGAAGTTAGGAAAATACAGCTAAAAGCCCCATAACTTCGCTTCTGTACTGAATTAATAATCTATTTAGAGCCCATATTTTAAGTTAGGCACACACAAATCCAGTGTCAATGTTTCAGCTTGCTATGTCTTATGGTGGCTGAGTTTACTTGTGACAAACATTTTGCGTTAAACGTCCATAACTTCACTTCTACGTTGAATTTCCAATCAATTCATAGCCTATATTTTAAGTTAGACCTACACAAATCTACTGTAAAAGTTTCAGCTTTATATGTCTTATGGTAGCTGAGTTTACCTGTGACAAAGTTTTGCGGACAAACAGACAAACCGACAAACCGACAGAAATTTTTCTAAGGGTGGATTCGGTTTCTCCAATGTATGAAACGTAAAGAAAACTTGAAATGAGTCAGTTCTAAGCAATGTACAGACAAAATCATTATTTTATTTATAAAGATATATTATATATATATATACGTTTCAAAGTAAACTATATTTACACAGTAAATAGAAAAACACACTTACAGTCTCTAATTTTTGGTTTAACCGTCATAAGGAGAGAAGGGTAGGGACAACAAGCTCACTTGCTAAGCGATGGTTGGATACATATATATATATATATCTCAATGATCCAACCACAATAAGAAATGGGAAAACAAGACTAAGATCTTTCAACCGTAACAAGTGGTCTTCGTCAGAGTCAAAAACCCAACTCAGTTGGGTTTTTGACTCCAGTTGGGTTTTGACTCTGACGAAGACCGCTTGTTACGGTTGAAAGATCTTAGTCTTGTTTTCCCATTTCTTATTGCGGATGGATCATTGATTGTTAATTCACGTGTTTATGTGAAATCTTTATATATATATATATATATATATATATATATTATATATACAGATATAATACATATCCAAGCATAGAGGGAAAGTCCTCTGCTATATTGTATAAAAAAACTGACCATTCTGTCAATATAGACTGTCATCTTCATGAGAAAGGAAAAGGAGAGATAAAAAGGAAAGCACTTGAAGACCAGATAATGACGATGTGTCGCTTTGGGTGACGGGACCATGTGTAATGGCAGAGTTCTGGCAGTAAATCATACAACGGTAATATAGGTCTTCATGCAGGTGTATAAAGAATAATATGTGTAATTGAATATGAGAGAAGTGAGTCATTACGATGTTTAATGACGTCCAAAGGCATAAAAGAGGTGTTGTGGTGATCAAATAACTGCCTAATTGGGACAATTTTTATTCATATTATGTAATGGGCATAGGGCTGAATAAAGAGAAGTGAAATACTTTTGATTGTTGTTGGCGTGAAATGGTTTAAAATTATTGTTTGTTGTTTAAAATGACTTAATCAGAAAAGGTATTAATTGCAAGAGGGTGTAGTTAATGAGGGAAGTGACCTTGAGTTTGGAAGGCTGTGTGTTTTATGCAGGGATGCTTTGATCACTGGAGATGTGCCACTTTCAAAATAAACGGCCAAGTAATAAAGGAAAACATTAGGAACGTGTGCAAGGAATGATTTGATGGTTTTATTGCAAGGTTAGAGGATCAAGGGAAGGAATCGCAAGTGGGCGGGTCTGCGGGGGGAGAGGGCAAAGCGCGACCAATAGCGGCGAGGGGCGGGTCCGTGCCCAGGCGGTGCTGCGCTCGTGCGGCAGGGCGGCGCGGCTCGGCGTGCTTGGGCGGGCGCTCATTGTGACGGCGTGGTTTGTGCGGCGAGGTAGTGCGTGCCGCGATGTGCCCCGTGTCGAGTGCCTAGAGCTGTGCAGTGCCCGCTACACTCCCACCACGCTGAATTACACGGAACTGGGCAGCCCCTTCGGCGGGGCCGAGGCTGGGCCTGGCGTTGAGCCCATGGATGACAAGGCCTCCGCCTTCGTCGAGCTCCAGCAGGGCGGCTACTCCCGGCCGACCGCCTACCACCACTTCCCTGCTGGCCCCACGGGGCCCCCGCACCATGACCAGCCCTCCTTCAACCCCCGGGGGCCGCTCTACCCTTTCCCGCCCGTCCACCACAACACCTACACAGGATACCACCTCACTCCGTACCCTTCTCAGTGTCCTTCGCCCCCAAAAGACGGTATGTACAACATTCCTTTAAAAGTCAACTTCTCCAGGTCCACTGCTTCGTATTATACCACATTTCCATAGTGGGTGAATTCAAGCAATTCGTAATTCCAATGCACAACACTATGATGTCCTCTCTAGACCACCAAGGACAAGCTCGCCCGCCTGTCACGATGACGGCCTCTGATAACGACATCCTTGGCGATTCCTATCGTCCTCCGTGTCAAACACTCCACGCTTCCTGCCAATTGGCCTTCTAAACTACCCGACTCCTCCAAATCCACTCTTATTAGCTAACTAAAACATCAATCCTCCCAGGAACAAGTAGCACCCTCGAAAACCGCCTCCGATCTATTTTACATGCCTAATTAACCTCATAACAATCAATTACGCGTAATTGTTCGTAATTAAATCATCACTTATCAATTTCCAAATTACAAATTTAATTCGTCTAACAAACTCCGTACTTAATTAAAGATAATTACACCTACTTTTAAATAACAATAAACAAATTTTAAGCAATTAAATGAAACCTCTCTTAAATACGTATATGATTTAAAAGAATATAATTGTCGATAAATAAAATAAATGCATTAATTATATTACAATAAATTACTTACTTAAGATAAACGGTCGAGAAACTTAGCCGTTCTATCGCTCAATCAACTAGTTGCACTTTAAAAATGGTTAATTTAATACCCATTTCTTCACCGACATTTCCAATAATATTTTTCTATTTCCCAATTATAGTTATAAATAAAAACAATTATAAATGTGTTAATGAATAAAAATAAATCAATTCTAATATTTTTAAATAAATTAATAATTTAATATTTTTATAAAAAAAAAATGGTTGCTTTTAATTTTATAATAATCGGTTTGATTTAATTGTTAGTATTTGATCAAGTGTTTTATATTGATGTGTATATATGCATCAATAGACACCTGACGCTAGGTTAGCGTGTGGCTAATTACAATTAATTAGTATTTTGCGTGGTACTCAATATTGCGTGAATTACAGTTCTTGTCAATTTGGCAAATAATGCAATATAATGATTTTTGTACCACCTTTGCAAAAAGAAATATAATACTGAAATAATGAATATATATGTGTTTATAAAACACTTTAATAATACTTTAAGGGTTTTGCAATGCCTTAATTATTTTGACTTGCTAACTTGTTTTGATAGTTAATTCCCTATATAGCAGTGTGTAAGTTAGTTCCATTGCATTAGTCACGGTCGTATTTCATATTTTTTGCATCGTTATTCCCTTTGAGATCCTATTATTCCCCTGTAGGCCTTTGTATCGAATGAAAAACACGTTATTTTTTTGAGCTCAGATGTTAGGCATTTAAATATATATATAGCTTATAACTTAGAAGTGTTACAAGTCGGTAAATACTCAGAAAGCGAGAAGAAGTTTACTTTTTGTATATTATATATATAGTCTAAAGTTAGAACAGGTGCGAATCTAAAATTCGACCAAAAAAATACAAGTACGATTTTTTTTCGTTTTTTTTTTTGCATAAAAACAAATTTTAAAACTGATCATTAAAATTGATTTTAAAATTTTTTCCCGCACGGATTATTATGGAATGACGAAAAGAGAACACGGTAGATTATTATATTTCAGACTTAATTGTGTTTGAAATAATTTCGAATAAAATAACTTACAATTATTGTTTGAATTATTACTACTTATTTACTTGTGGAGAAGTTTTTTTACTATAAAACTAAAATAACTATATTTAAAGTGTTTATATAAACAGAAAAAAACCAACAAAACTTGATTTTATTTCTACTATTGTTGGATATTTAAATCGACAATATATATATAAAAGTTTTTTTTATCTGGAGCATATATATTATACACTATTTTTTCATTATCGACATATAGACCAGCGTCAAACTTAGGCCTAAAGGTGTTTTTTGAGAATTCATAGACACTGGTCCAAACATCGATAAAGAATAATAGTATATATATACTATTATTCTCTTTTTCTGAGTATTTACCGACTTGTAACACTTCTAAGTTATAAGATATATATATATAATATATAATTATATATATATATATATATATATAATATATATCCACTTAAAATTCGAAAAAACGATCCAAACTGGACGCAAATCAGTTCAACAAGGTTGCACGTAGCGCACTAAAAACCACTTAAAATTCGAAAAAACGATCCAAACTGGACGCAAATCAGTTCAACTGATATATATCTGATATATATCAACTGATATATATCAGTTGAACTGATATATATATATATATATATATATATATATAAACATAATGAAATAAAATGGAATTTAAATGATTTTTCTGAAGAACTAACAATATAATAAGAAAAGAATACAGATATTGCGGGAATATTTTAATTGGATATTTGGACGTCCGTCGTATTCGGGAGAAGTTTTCGTTGGGGTAGGTGTAGGTAACTCATTTACAATTACAGTCTCATATTGACTCATTCTGAATAAATGTTTCTCATTCTTCGTGAATGTAAGAAAATTTTAATCCCTCCTTTCTTTGCGTGGATTAAAAGGGTCTTCTATACGATGAAGTAATATTGGCCGAACATCGATCAAAACTTTTATTGAAGTAAATATTTTGAATGTTTAGTTCGTTTTGATAGTATATAGTATAAATATATATCCGGGATATATATACTTATATATCAGGGGATTGTCATCGGGTAGCGAAGCAGAAGGCACTGTAATATATAATGATTTCTGTTACATTTAAAAACTTTTCATTGGCAAATAAAAACTTTTTAGCTAAATATGATTTGAAAGTTTGATTTACAGCTGATATGCATTAACTTACATTTACATAACTGTAAATGATAACTGTTATTTATATATTCTATTAGATGATTAATACAACATACAGATTGTTTTATAACATAAAGATTATTTTACAATTGTTCGAATTATTTTATAACAATGATATATCATTGAGAGTTATATATATAGTTGATTTTCAACCTTAGTAACTATACTAAAATCATTAAACTGAAGTTGTCCCTCATTCGAACAATATGAGGTCAACATTTCGTTAAATTATTCGTTTTCTTCTTAGTATACTTAGTACACTTTTCTTTATTAGTAAACTTAAATTAAATTCGTTTTCTTCCTCAGTTATAAATGAATATAATATAAACAAGAACACATTGCGCAGTCTATAGGATAAAATGAAAAAAAAAAAGATGCATTACAGTACTTAAAAAAATTTAGGATTCCATTTTAAAGAAAAATATTTTTTTTTTTAAAAAAGTGAATTGAAAATAATTAGTATTTAAATAGTACTATGATTAATTCTTTTAATAAATTATTACTCAAAGTTTTCTATAATTATTTATGGCATACTAGAATATAAAATGTTAGGAGTTGATTACTTTTCTTACCAGGATGTTGTTAAATTAACTTGCCGGGACGTCGGACTGATGTCAAGAGTGTGTTGTTTTTATATTATCAAACATTCCAAGACTGCTTTCCAGTTGTATATAACAATAGTTTTACCCGACTAGCCGCAGACCTCTATGTATATCAAATTAAAATTTATCAAACAGTGATGCAGTTTTACCAGGTTTAAATCAAACTTTTAAATAATATTTCACCAAAAAGTCGTTATTTGCCTATAAAAACGTTTTAAATATAACAGAAATCAGCTTTAAAATCTAATTTGATCTTTAAAATTCAGATAAATTTTTGATAAATTTTGATTCTATCCTACAGTTAATATTTTTATTAAGTTTTATATATACATTTTTGTTTCAAATCGTAATTAAATTTATATTATTATATCTTAAACAGTCTTTGAGAACAACGCGTCAAATTATGAAGATAAAAAACTTTTTATAAGGAAATATTTAAAGTAAGAGGAGATCTTAGTCAATTTACCTTTAGACAACTTCACCTGTTGATGTTGGATGTCGAAATATTGAAGTGAGTTATGACAGCTCTGTCCTTTAATTTCCCTGTATATATATATATATATATATATATATATTATATATATTTATATTGATTTTGTCCGGTTAAGATTGTTGTTCATTTAAATAATGTAAATTTCATTTTCTTAGTAAAAAAATTCTTACTTCTGTAAGTTATATTGTTTTATTTATCTCTTTGTTTGTAGGCCTATTAAAAAGGTTTTTAAATAAAACCGAAACGTCGGCAATGAAAGTGTGATTTTTGAACCTAGAAAATTTGACCGAATCCCGATTAGAGAGCACACGTATTGAATCTGATATATAATATATATATATATATATATCCGATGACGACCGGTGTGAAAATATCGAAGTGGACTGATGTAGTGTCTTTCTGTGTTCTTTCCTATGTTTTAATATATATATATATATATATATACGAGTTCGAGACTAACAAAGAGCAACATACAAAGTAGGGAAACACACTTACAGACTCAAATTTTCGGGTAATCCGAAGACGGATTACCCGAAAAATTTGAGTCTGTAAGTGTGTTTCCCTACTTTGTGTGTTGCTCTTTGTTAGTCTCGAACTCGTATTGTGTCCAGTTTGGATCGTATTTCGTTTTATCAGTGAATATATATATATATATATATAAGTTGAGAGTAGTCCTTCTTGAATACATTTATTTAAAAAAAAATGAATCGTCAGCATTGTCTTTTAGTTGTTGTTTTTGAACGTTTTTCGAATCTCCGAAAACATCAATCATGTATGAATTTGTTCACCTCAGATTATAATATCCTGAACTGTATAAATGTTTGTGGATGCCTAGAGAGCTTTCAAAAATTCTTAGCAAAAACAAAACTGACATATCTTTTATAAACTAAATTTAATTAGCTAAATTCATTAATAAAACACTAATAAAACATTACAAAAAATCACTACTCTATTTCGACTGGTTTGTTATAAGGTTGAAATTGTCACTCCAAAGCAAAGTGACAACTAACATATTATATATATTATATGTATTAGTATACTTTGCGAGCAGATCTGCTTTAAAACAGATTTCATTAAATGACTTGAGAAATAGAAAACTCGTGTAAGACATTTAGAGAAGGTATGTAAGAAATTTACAAGATTAAAAATAAGCAAGTCATATATATATATATATATATATATATATATATATTATAAAATCGGAAAGACGAGCCAAACTGAACATGTACTAGATATATTTATATACGTGAGGTTCAAGTTGTAACCTCAAAAAAACGAGTTAGTGGCAGTTGTTAATTGAATGACTTTAAGAATTTTTTCAATTCATTCATTGAATGAATTGCTTTTAAATTCCATCAATGTTTGAATTAAATATTAGATTGATAAAAAAAAAGAGATAAGGACGAGTTATTAAGAAAAAAAACTAAAGGCTTTATTAAATTTTATAATTTCAAAGGATTCTGGAGAGTGTTTGAAAAACAATACATTCGGATACCATTCGATACAGAATCATTCTAAATATTTAGGTTTTGTTAGAAACAAAAAAATAATATTAGTTAAGAACTTTAATTTTGAATGATTTAAATTATTATATATATTGTGTATAATAATTGTGAAGTAGAACAAAAAAAAAAGCATTAAACGGTAAAAACAGATCGAATTACTATAGTTTGTTTTTATAAAACATTTTCTCATCGGTTTTAATAAGCATTTGATAGTGATGATCCAAGTCTCCTGTTATTTAAACTAAAGTCTATGAAATGTAAAAAATAAATGTTATTCCGTTTAAAAAGCTTTTTAAATTGAATTCCTCAAGTAGCAAACTTAGTAAAATATTCACAGGAAACGGTTTGGCCCATCATTTTTTTTGTATCATTCAAAACATGTGATAAGAAATAATACTATCATAAACAAATATGAGATAATTATTTTATTCATTTTTTTTAATATTTATATATTAATTATATTTTAATAATTCTTTTATTGGGTTTCCGTAAATGAATAATTTTAATATTAGTTTAATTTATAAACCAGTCGATGTATATTTTACCATATTCTTTTCAAATTTGGATATAATTTCATCTACAAATATAGGTTATAATTTACATGCGTGAACTAGAAGTAGAAATCAAAGGAAATAAGGTGTTTGCTTTTATTTTATTGAACCATTTTCTCTTTACAGACATTTATTAAAGTCATATATTACTGAGATTAGATTTGAAGTAAAAAAAAATAAACGAAATATTATTTTTACATAAAGAATCAATCATAGGCAAGTTTACAGTCAAATAGTTCAAAGAAAATAAATATCTATTAAAAAGAAAAAAAATATATTTTTAAATACAATAAGAAATTCTCAGTAGAAACTAAATCCCTTGGGACCGAATATTGTCCTCTCGTCAGAGTGACAAGTTGAATACATGCTTTTCTTTTGTTAAAATCTTCCTGTATTTTCATATAGTTTGCTTAATATCTTTATTTGTTCAAATCAAATTTTTTTATGTAGAATATTTTAGATTTTCTTAAATTTGTAATGTTTTCTCCAAATCCATAAAGTGTTATAATTTATGAATTCTTCTTTAATTCATGAAAGTAATGATAAGTTCGTATTTTTATTAATAGACAATTATAGTATATATATATATATATATATATATATAGTAAATTTTGTAAGCAGTTGTTCCCGTAAGTATATATTATTAAAGATGTAACCATAACTTTCAGAAACTTGCTTTGATGTTAAGTTTCTCTCTCTGTCTTTTGCGACTTCAATTTTAAAAATAGAAATTTGAATCTTATACACTTTAATAGACAATGATAGTAAATATACATATATATATATATATATATACAAATGTGTTTCTTTTACTTTCTGTGCTACCTATCTTCAATTTTGAATTGTTATTGTGTCCAGTTTGGAACGTCTTTCCGTTTATCAAGTGAATATATGTATATATATTTGTAAATTTTCTAACTGTCCTACCTCTAAGCAAATATTATTAAAAATATAACCATAATATGCAAGAAACTTGCTTCAATGTTAAGTCTCTCTGTCTTTTGGGACCACAATTTTAAAAATAGAAATGTTTATATTCTACATACAGTTTAGATGCAATATCTAGTATGTTATCTTGTTTAGATACAATAAAAAAACGTTATTCAGAAAGATAGAGATACTTAACAAGTAGTATGTTTTTGTAAATTATGCTTATATTTTTATTAATATATATATATATATATATTATTAAAAGGTGGGAGCACTCCTTTTTGAATATATGTTTAAACAAAATATATCGGTTTTTTACTTTGTTTGAGAATTTTTCCAGTCTACTGAAACACTTCTTGCATTCGGGGGTTTTTTTTATTTTAAAAATTAATGTTACAAAGTTCTCATTTAATATATTTTTGTTTCATGTTGTAGATGAATTATGTTTAACATCTTAAGTAATTAATAAAAGTAACCTAGATCTTCTAAAGTAGTGTAATCAGTTATTATGTGGTATTTACTCATTGTAGGATGAAAAGATAATGAAATGGTCTCCAAATATAAAAATTTAATCGTATAAACAAAGCGTTTCGAACACATTGTGTTCTTCTTCAGGCATTAACTAAAAAATACAATGTCATCAGAGAGTTTTCTATAGTACAAAGTAAATATAGTACACAATAAAAATATAATAAAATAAGGAAGTGAGTACGACTCTTCCTCATTTTATTTTGAACTATATTTACTTTGTACTATAGATAACTCTGATGACATTGATTGTATTTTGTAGTTAATGCCTGAGGAAGAACACTACGTGTTCGAAACGCGTTGTTTATACGATTAAATTTTTATATGTATAGATAATTTGATTAGGTTTTTTACCCCACAATAAATTACATCTATTGCCATTCAAACATTATTGAAAAAAAAAAAAAAAATGAAGTTAAACTTATTCTAAATTAATGATATAAATAAATTTAACTTGTATTATTAGATTACAATAAAACAATAGGCATTTAATACGTTTTATAGAGCTACATGGAGCTTACAAAGCAAGACTGGGGGTTCACGGGTTGTTGGCGTCAGGTTGGAGAATGCAAGAAATGTTTCAGGACGATAGACAAATTCGCAGCCCTACTCAACAAGGTAAAACCTGACATACATTTTCTAATATTTGTATTTATGTATATATATATATATTTAATTTAAAAAAAAAAACACGATATCTAGTTGCAACTTCTTTTTTTTTGTTTAAACTTTTTTCATATTCACGGCACTGTTTCTTTATATTATTGTCTTCGGTTAGGTATAATATTTTACCTATATTGTTGAATACGTATTCGTAAATAAAAAAAATTGCGATACTTTTTTTGAATGTTTGTATGTAAATATTTGAGAAATTAGGGAACAGTTCTTCTTTAATATATATTTTATTAAAAATAAGGTCATATCTAGCTGCAAATTCTGTGTTAAACTTTTTTTAATATTCACTGCACTTTTTTTTGATATTATTGTTTTGAATTTGGTATAAAATTCTATCTATACTGTTTTTATAGGTAAGTATGAAATTTTATCTATATTGTTATATAGATAACAAGATTTTGACAATAAACACATGAAATAACAATCAATGATCAAACCACAATATGAAAAGAGAGAAAAAAAAACTAAAATCTTTCAACCGTGACAAGCGGTCTTCGTTAGAGTCAAAATCCCAACTGAGAACTTTCTAAGTTGACAATAAACATAATCATAATCAAAGGCTACTTTCCTCCAATACGATGGGATGAGCTGAATAAGGTGACTTTTCTTAGTCGCTGAATCAGCAAAAAATAATTTTACATCAATACAGCACAAAGAAATATGTTTTCTTGGTTGAGTTTTTGATTATAACGAAGACCGCTTGTTACGATTGAAAGCTTTTAAGCCTTTTTTTCATATTGTGGTTTGATCATTGATTGTTACATTGGTAAATATGAAAAAAAAAAAGTTGTCTCTAGATATGGCGTTGTTTTTAATATATATATATATATATATATATATATATTAATATAATAATATATTGTTTTCTTGACCACAAATTACTAATAAACACTTTTTCTTCTTCTTGAAATTTAGTCAGGGTTAATATACGAAATCACCTTTTCGCCAACGTTTCGCCTTTATTTTAAGTTAAGTTTATTTTATTAAGTAAGTTAAGTTTAAGTTTCGTCTTAAAATAAAGACGAAACGTTGGCGAAAAGGTGATTCCTTATATTAACCCTGACCAAATTCAAAGAAGAAGAAAAACTGTTTATATGAATATATATATATAGACCATTTGATATAATAGGTGGGTTATCCAATCGGGATTCCGTCATATTTTGTTGGTTCAAAAATTAAACTCTCATTGCCGACGTTTCGGTTTTATTTTAGACTGTTTAGTCGACTGTCTATTTAATTCCTTTAAATAATTTAAATTTCATTGTCTTAGTCAAATAATTCTAGTCCTTTATTTGGACAGTCTTAAAAACTGAGATGTATACCGTCTTTTTCCGAAAATAAGGACTAATGTGATTTTCGGGACTTTTTGAACTATAATCCCTCACCCGAAAATAAGCCCTGGTTAAAATAATATGAACAATATAATTTTGTAATAAATACTATTGAATTTAGGTGGTGTCTTTAGATGTTCTAATATTTCGGAGAATCCTTTGTAACAAAATATTCCAAGAAATTGTTTCTTTACCTAGTTGGTTTCAAGCAGTCTACTTAGACAAGAAGTATTCATTTACCGATAGCTATATTGCAAGAGTGAGAGATTCGGACCAATGATTCTACAGGAAATGGATTTCGAGGAAAATTAGAACGGAATTCAAAACTTGATAATTTATCACAATGTTCTAGAAGATGACATTACTGTAATGAAGTAAATTTAAATTTCTGTATATAAATAAGCATGAAACAAAAATTATATAAATCTACTTATTGCATTTGAAGTCCTCCCCCGAAAATAAACCCTAAAAAGAAAGTAAGACAGTTTCTTATTTTCAGAAAACCATGGTAGTTTAGTTAAGTGTCACAGTAAAAATTTTAAAACTGATACTGTCACCCTAGTTATGATTTGACCAAACGACTAATCCCATTTTCTATTCTGTATTTCTTGTTTGAAAATTAGTTTTGATTTTCGATCAAGTCAAATGTCCACCAAAATTCTTGAAATAAATATAGCCAACAACAGATGTATACTGTATACTTAAGAGTAACTGTAAACATTTTTTTACTCCAGTTATTTTAGTTTGAATAATATATTTTTAGTACTTTATAACAAATATATGTTTTTATATAGAAAGGCGTACAGTATTAAAAAAAATAAATAATGCCTATCTAATCGGGATTCGGTCAAATTTTCTAGATTTCTAGATTTAAAAATCAAACTTTCATTACCGACATTTCGGTTTTATTGTAAAATCTTCTTCATTGACCTACAAACAAAGAATAATAAGAAATAACATATCAATATCCATTATATTAACAATATGAAATGAATTGTTACAACTTATGAATATTATAAGCAGAAGTATTATGGAATCAGTTATATATATATATATATAAAATATAGATATAAGTATCGACCGTGGAATAAAAACAAAACTAAGGTTTATCGGGACTCGGTCATTGCACACACACACACACACACATATATATATATATATATATAATTTTACATAAACACGTTTTGACTATGATGAAGATCACTTGTTACAGTTGAAAGATCTTAGTATTATTTTCCCATTTCATATTGTCGTTTGGTCATATATATATATATATATATATCTGACCGAACGGATTATCCCATTCTCCATTATGTATTTCTTATTGGCGAATTTGTTTTGCTTTTCAATCAAGATTCTGGAACAAATTACTGTCGCGAAAGAATTTTAGGTCAAGTCTATAACGAATTACAGTTACAGTTGAGTAACTGTATATAGAGTTAGTAGTATAGGTAGCACTGTAAATATATATCACAGTAAACATTCATGACTATAGTGAAGGAATTGTTAAGTTGGATATAAAACGTATGGAATTAGTATAAGAACACTAACTAATACTGCCGTATTAAATATATATATAGGTGTCTAATGTAATCGGGATTCGGTCAATTTTCCGAATCAAAATCAAACTCTCAATGTTTAGAGTAATATATAATATATATATATATATATATATATTACTCTGAAACATTGAGAGTTTGATTTTATATATAAAGAGCTAGTAATGCTCAGTTCTTTGGAAAAGTCAATAGTTGTTTATTTCCGTTTCTTTTAGTTGTTGAAAGCTCTTTGAACTATTTCCTTTAGTTCTATTTCTTTTAGTGATGATTGCCTCGATTAAAGAATCAAAGGTGTTTTCTGTCCCACTTCTGAATATTCATATGTATTTATTCATATTATATAGCTGTATTTATTCATATGATACAGGTGTATTTATTCATATTATACAGCTGTATTTATTCATATACTTGAATGTTGTGAAAAAGATCCGAAACAGAGAACAAATTAAATTTCAATTTGATAAAGAAACATTAATAAATTACAAGGCATATAAATTTACAGTCTTCAATTCTCCATGTCAATCGTTTTCAAGAGCCTAAGACGATAAAAATTACAAAATTTTTCATTTGTCTTTTCCTTTTATTTTTGTTTCTCTACTAATATTTTAGTATATAAAATCAACATTTTATCTGAATTTATCTGAAAAATACAAAAAAAAAATTGTAAAGAATTTTAGATTGATAGACGTCAGAAATTTGAGAATTTCGGCTTAAAGAGTAAATCATCAAAAAGAATTCATTAGGGCTAACTGGATTACCTTAGAACTTTTGTTATTATTCTATTGTTATTTATTTACGATTTTTATTGTAATTTGTTTAATTTGAGAGTTACGTGTTTTTATGGTGATATTTCTACATATAGTAATAAAGAAATGGTTGAAACCGGACTGTTAATATGGTACTGTTAAAAAGTAGAAACAAATAAAAAGAACTGGTCTCTCCTTGATGATGAACTGTGGTTAGAAATATAAAAAGTAAGTGTCCCGTTCTTTTTGTATGTTGCACTTCTTGAACAGTACTCTCTCTCTCTCTCTCTCTCTCTCTCTCTCTCTCTTATATATATATATATATATATATATATATATATATATATATATATATATATATTATATTATAGTTCACACAGGAAAGAGTAAAACAAATAAAGACACACACAAAAGACTCACAACGATATTTCGACAGTTGTCGTCATCGGGCAGAAGTAGTCCCTTTAAGTAGCTGAAGCTAACTCATATTTATATATAGTTCACACATGAAAGAGAAAAACAAATAAAGACACACACAAAAGACTCACAACGATATTTCGACAGTCGTCGTCATCGGGCAGAAGTAGTCCCTTTGAGTAGCTGAAGCTAACTCCCTATTATTTATATATATATATATATAGACGACGGATGTCGAAATATCGAAGTGAGTTCTGTAGTGTCTTTCTGTGTTCTTTTTATATATATAGTTCAATATAGACAAAGAAACATAGAGAAATCAATAGAACACACTTACAGTCTCAGTGTGTACACTGTCTATGTATGTCTATGTCTATCTGTGTGTCTATATTGAACTATATTTGTCCGTTTTGGATCGTATTTCCAACGAAAAAGTGTATATATATATTATATATATGTATGTATAGTACTTACTTCTCTGTACTATATTTTGGAGAGACCTAATACGATTTAATCTGTCTTTCTATTCGAATATGACGCGGTCGAAATATGATGTGTGTTTCTGTAATTCCTTTCATGTGTTTTTATATAGATAAATATTTTTTTTTTTTTTGGCTTTCATCTCTCGTCACTCAATTTCATTTACTGGGAACGACCGTTAAAAGAATCGAAATATTGAATGTGAGTTCTAGTGTCTTATTTTTATTCCTGTTTATATATATATATATATATATATATATATATATATATACTATATATACCATATATGTATATATATATACATATATATATGTATATATATAATCATTAAATTTCTTCCCAACTTCTCTGCGAATGATTTTCCTATATAGCTTCTCAAGATTTCTAATCTGACATTTCCATTCATTGGGTACTAAATGCAACAATTCACCAAAAGATTTACTTGCACAATCCATTTAATTGATAAATAAATTACAATTTAAAATAAAATAAAACAACGGACGTTTCAGTCATCCTTGACCATCCTCAGGGTTTGAAACTAAATAAATTAAATAAAAGCTCTTCACTACACAACAATAAAATAAAAGTTAAATCTTACATATTTTTAGAAGAGTTTAAAATTAACAATGCATAAGAAAATGCTGTTCAGTAGATATCACAGATTGAGAGGTTACATTACGTTTTACAGTATCAATGCTGCCATTTCATTCTAAAGTCACTATGGTATCTTCGCTCTGCAGTTCCAACTCAGATTAGAAATCTTGAGAAGCTATATAGGAAAATCATTCGCAGAGAAGTTGGGAAGAAATTTAATGATGAAGGAAGGTCTGCTACCTAATTGCACTAATATATATATATATATATATAAAGATTTCACATAAACACGTGAAATAACAATCAATGATCAAACCACAATAAGAAAATGTCAGTTGTGTTTTTGACTCTGACGAAGAACGCTTGTTACGGTTGAAAGATCTTAGTCTTGCTTTCCCATTTTCTTATTGTGGTTTGATCATTGATATATATATATATATATATATATATATATATATATACAAAGTGAAAGTTTATCAGGACTCGGTATGTTCTTGAGGTTCAAATTAAACCTGATTTCTTCCAATGAAGGAATAAACCAAATGAATTAGTATTTGTGTCTTCGGAAAGAAGTAGCAATATTGTGGAAAGTGCACTCATAAAGAACATTTATGAAAAATTAATGAACAATAGTCTAGGACTTTATAAAGTAGATAAAGTACTGATTAGTGGAATAATTAAACAGATAAAGACTTCTTCAATTATAGGATCCTTAAACACATTCAGGGTTACCAATAATTCTAAAGACTTCAATCAACTAGGTTAACAAGTAGTTATTATTTTTTAGTTCACTTACTCTTTGACGATGTGTTGACGAAAGGCCTTAGAGCATTGTATCCAAATATTTTCACTGTGATAAATTAATTCATCCATTTCATGAAGTGTTATTATTGTGATTATTATTCATATATATATATATATATATATTTGATCATATATATATATATATATATATATATATATATATATATATCAGTTCAGAAACGAAGAAAAGCAACACACAGAGAAAGAGACACACTTACAAACTCAAATTTTCGGATGATCCGTCTTCAGGAGATAAGAGAGAATGGGCGACCAAGCACGCCGGAAACACAACGGCAGGAAACCCACCATATATATATATATATATATATATATATATACGTGTGGTCTCTAATCGGGGTTCGGTCAATTTTCCAGGATAAAAAATTAAACTCTCGTTGCCAACGTTTCGGTTTTATTTAAAACCTATTTCATAGGCCTACAAACAAAGGATAAAAAAAATCACATATCAACATCAAACATATACACAATATGAAAATGGATTGTTACAAGTTATGAATATTACAAGCAGAAATATTTCAGAGATACATAAAACAATATTACTTACAGAAGTAAGAATTCTTTAACTAAGAAAATGAAATTTACATTATTTAAAGGAACAACATAAAACCGAAACGTTGGCAACGAGAGTTTAATTTGTTATCCTGGAAAATTGACCGAACCCCGATTAGGGAACACATATATATATATATATATATTTCCAACTAAATATATAATATATAAATATAATATAATATAAATATATAATTATTTCCAACGAAAAAAAGTATATATATATATATATATATATATGGTTAAAATTTGCAGCAGCTTCTGCAGATGACTATAATAAATCACTACCAATGCTTACTCATACTATTTCAGCAGGTGTTTTTTTTTTTTTTTTTGAATTGGGGTTAGCTCTCTAGGACAGATTCATACCGGCAAATTCAAAATTCTTAGCTCTTTTGATCTATAATGAACTATAACTTCTTTTAACAATTAATTTTAGAAACATGCCTTTAAATTTCGATATTTTACATGTTTAATTTATACAATTCGTGAGAAGAACTAGATTCATACTCAAAATATTAAAATGACTAGTTTAACTCTTCCTTTCAAGTCATTCAGCTTCTATAAAAATAAAATTTTATTAATCAAACAAAAAAAAAATCTTACTTTCTTTTTTAGTTAAAAATAATTTTAGTTAATTTAAATAAGTCGACTATTTATAAAAATATTTTTTTTTTTATACATTAAAAGCAGGAAATCTAGAATTAATAAAATAACTTAGAAATGTTAGATAAATAAAGGAGCTCACAGGAGCATTAGTCACGGAGATTATTGTAATTTTCCAGTAGGGTTTCGAATTACATGGTTATTAAAATTAATGATTTCACTGTTAGTTATTCCTTGCTTTCAGTTACTTAGCTATAACTACTTTCCCATACTAGGCGTTAAAAAAGTTTTAAAACATGAATTAAAATTTAATAGATGTTATTCCCTTGTAAAGAATTTCTTTTTTAAAAATCCTTAACATTTCCTTTACTCTGATCACTTTAAAAAGTTTTAGTTTTTAAAACAGTAGAAAATGTTTAAAGAATGACTAGTAGGTAGTTCTTTGGATTTCAAAACAAACTTAGTCTTAAGTAGTTTTAATTATTTAAAATTATCCTTTTTTTTTATTAATGAAAGGACTTAATTTTTGGTCAGCAAATATTTATTATAGTCATACTGGCAATTTAAGATTTTTAAATCATTAATTGTGCAATCCGTAATTGTGTAGCATTTACTCATTCTGAATCCTTGGGTATGTCTTGAATTCTCTTAATTGAATTTTATTATTTCACTCTAATTTTTGTAAATAATTAGATATAATTTGTATTATAGTGTCTTCCTGATGATGAAAACGAAGTGTTCGAAACGCGTTGAATAAAACTTCATTTGTGTGGAGACTTTTGTTGCTTTATCCATTTTACCTAAGAATCAAGATTTTTAGTTCTTTTAAGTTTCGAGTAGAATTTACATATTGGTCAATTCAAGATTTTTAGTTCTTTTAAGTTTCGAGTGGAATTTACATATTGGTCAATTCAAGATTTTTAGTTCATTTAAATTTCGAGTGGAATTTACATATTGGTCAATTCAAGATTTTTAGTTCTTTTAAATTTCGAGTGGAATTTACATATTGGTCAATTCAAGATTTTTAGTTCTTTTAAATTTCGAGTGGAATTTACATATTGGTCAATTCAAGATTTTTAGTTCTTTTAAGTTTCGAGTGGAATTTACATATTGGTCAATTCAAGATTTTTAGTTCTTTTCAGTTTCGAGTGGAATTTACATATTGGTCAATTCAAGATTTTTTTTAGCTCTTTTGAGTTTCATTGAGACCTAATAAATGTTTCTCTAGTTATTTTACAATTATACAATTATATTAGAAGACGTTAGCAAAAATATACTAGAAACACTATTCAGTGAGCGGGAATACCTGTATTAACGGTATTATTTAATGAAAATCTCTTTATTTTTTTTATACTTAAACTACAAATTACGTTTTAAATTATATATGTAAATATATCATTGAAAATGACACAAAACTTAGCTGACACCTGTTTCTTAACAAGTTTCTCAATTTTTCTAAATAACACTCTGGTTATATGGTCTGCACAATGAAGTATATATCATATAGTCGACATGTTTCAAACACATGTTTTGATTTATGATCAACATTCATCATCAGGACGTGAATAGCTTCCTCGGTGAATAACTTGTTAAGAAACAAGTATCAGCTAAGTTTGATGGTATTTGCTAAGTTCGCGCAAACTGACTACTGTATTTCCGCCACGTTTACATCAGGTAGACAGGTAAACAAGTAAAACACTCCGAAGACATTCCTTATCTCCCTTATCATTCATTATCTCCCTACCTGATGACGACTTGGTCGAAATATACTAGTTAGTTTCTGTGATCTCTTGTTATGTAGGTTAATTATGGGAATCAGTTTATTTAGTTTTTGGAATCTTTTCAAATAATTGGTATAATATATATATATATATATATATATATTATTAAAGTAGGCGGCAGTTTCACATTTGCAATTTTTTTACTGGTGTTTTCTAGTTTTCTTTGGTAGGGCGTGATTTCATGAAAGAGTTGTACCAGAGACATCGAAGAAGTAATTCCGTGGGTTACTAAATAATATATTTTTACTTACAAACTTTCGATTTCACTGAAATCATCATCAGGTATATGGTACAAACTAATTAAGCGTAAACTAACACGATAAGAATTTTGTAAAAGTTAAACAAATATTAAAATTATTAAAATTAAGAGGATAAATAGAAATAGACCATCATTGCGAAAAAATAAGAAAAGTTGTAAATGCAAAAGCTGCCGTCTACTACAATAAAATATTTTTACAAGAGAATCTGCTGCCAATAAACCCTAAGATATATATATATATATATATATATATGCTTTTAAAAACTGGATGTCTGTTTCCACTTGATTTAATTTTGTCTTATATTTTTCCAAAATACGAAATTTTTTCTTTAACTCAGAACTCAATTTAAAAATTAATTCACCATAATTACTTGTTTTATTATTGAACATGTTTCGGTGTACGTTCACCATCTTCAGCAAACACACGATTAATTATAATTACCTTAACAAATGAATCTAATAGTTAAATTACATTTCAAAAAACAATTTCAAAAAGCTCCTAGAATGAACGATCAAAAAGGTAATTTTGCCAACCAGTTGCGCTTGTTTGGAAACCTAGGGCTAGTTTTGCCAACACTGACAACCCCTAACCTGTCAGTGTAACCTTAGTTAACTTGTTCACTCATTGTTTTTGAAATGTAATTTAACTATTAGATTCATTTGTTAAGGTAATTATAATTAATCGTGTGTTTGCTGAAGATGGTGAACGTACACCGAAACATGTTCAATAATAAAACAAGTAATTATGGTGAATTAATTTTTAAATTGAGTTCTGAGTTAAAGAAAAAATTTCGTATTTTGGAAAAATATAAGACAAAATTAAATCAAGTGGAAACAGACATCCAGTTTTTAAAAGCATGTATTGAAGAAGGACTGCTCCCAACTTTTACAAATATATATATATATATATATATATATGTTGTAAGATTATTGAAGGTTTAGGTCTTAGAATTACAACTACTCTACTTCTTTCACCGAAGATACGACATATATTTATATTTTCCCCAGGTCTAAAAATATGATTTTCAACTGGTACTATTACAAAAACTAATTATCGTTTACATATATATATAATCTAAATTTTAAATTTATAAATAAGCGTAACTGGAAAGGTAGTAATTTATAATCTGGTATGAATACTATGGATTCTCACATTACATTAGAAATGCCTGACACAAGTATCCTTCAGTTGCCTTCTGATTGCTGTGTCATGATGATGATGATGATTGAAATGATTGACTGGTGACGTTGACTTCTGTCTGCCAAAGCCTGACGATGAGAGACAGAATAATACGGTTGTCGTTGGATCGGCCGATGAGGTCTCTAGGACTATAAGGCAGTATTCCTTTCTCTATTGATATCTGTGTTAATATCCTGATGGTTCACTGATGACATTTACTCTTTCCGTGTGAAACACTGACGATGAGAGACAGAATAATACGGTTGTCGTTGGAACGGCCGATGAGGTCTCTAGGACTATAAGGCAGTATTCCTTTCTCTATTGATATCTGTGTTAATATCCTGATGGTTCACTCATGACATTTACTCTTTCCGTGTCAAACACTGACGATGAGAGACAGACTAATACGGTTGTCGTTGGATCGGCCGATGAGGTCTCTAGGACTATAAGGCAGTATTCCTTTCTCTATTGATATCTGTGTTAATATCCTGATGGTTCACTGATGACATTTACTCTTTCCGTGTCAAACACTGACGATGAGAGACAGACTAATACGGTTGTCGTTGGAACGGCCGATGAGGTCTCTAGGACTATAAGGCAGTATTCCTTTCTCTATTGATATCTGTGTTAATATCCTGATGGTTCACTGATGACATTTACTCTTTCCGTGTCAAACACTGACGATGAGAGACAGACTAATACGGTTGTCGTTGGATCGGCCGATGAGGTCTCTAGGACTATAAGGCAGTATTCCTTTCTCTATTGATATCTGTGTTAATATCCTGATGGTTCACTGATGACATTTACTCTTTCCGTGTCAAACACTGACGATGAGAGACAGACTAATACGGTTGTCGTTGTAACGGCCGATGAGGTCTCTAGGACTATAAGGCAGTATTCCTTTCTCTATTGATATCTGTGTTAATATCCTGATGGTTCACTGATGACATTTACTCTTTCCGTGTCAAACACTGACGATGAGAGACAGACTAATACGGTTGTCGTTGGATCGGCCGATGAGGTCTCTAGGACTATAAGGCAGTATTCCTTTCTCTATTGATATCTGTGTTAATATCCTGATGGTTCACTGATGACATATACTCTTCCCGTGTCAAACACTGACGATGAGAGACAGACTAATACGGTTGTCGTTGGATCGGCCGATGAGGTCTTTAGGACTGTAAGGCAGTATTCCTTTCTCTCTGGATATCTGTGTTAATATCCTGATGGTTCACTGATGACATATACTCTTTCCGTGTCAAACACTGACGATGAGAGACAGACTAACTCGATTGTCGTTATATCGGCCGATATGGTCTCTATGACTGCATGACAGTGTTTGCTCTCCCTCCGGATATCTGTATTAACACACTGTCAGCTCACTGGTGACACTGACTCCAGTGTTTTGAACACTGACGATGAGAGCAGGCTAACTCGATTGTCGTTAGATCGGCCGATGTGGTCTCTATGACTGCATGACAGTGTTGCTCTCCCTCCGGATATCTGTATTAACACACTGTCAGCTCACTGGTGACACTGACTCCAGTGTATTGAACACTGACGATGAGAGCAGGCTAACTCGATTGTCGTTAGATCGGCCGATATGGTCTCTATGACTGCATGACAGTGCTTGCTCTCCCTCCGGATATCTGTATTAACACACTGTCAGCTCACTGGTGACATTGACTCCGTCGCCCACACTTCTAATCTACCTTCATATTATCTCTTTCGAAAACTCATTTTTAATATGATATTGTATATCCTCCTCTCATTCTTTTGCAGCTATTAACATCTTCTATATCGTGCTGTCCGTCACACCGGCCCAACTCTCTCGAACATATAAGTTTTTTATCTGACTATACTAAATCGATCACGTTTTTTAAACTCAATGTTTCGATGAAGTGTTGCATCATATAAAATATCGAAAGTTGTGGTTTTCGACGTATAGACTAAACTCTGCTTTCTATTGCTACGTATTATTTACATTAAAGTTAAAATATCGTGAGTTTTCCAATTTGTGTAGACTCATAGTTTACACTTAATAAATACATTTTTGAGTATTTATAAACAATATAAAGGAAAATAAAATATGCTTTATTTCATTAAATTTAATTGATAGTCATTTTTAATAAATAACTCTCATTGACTGATATGTTTCTTATGTGCGCCTTGAATTTGATTTTGATGTGCTTTCGGTGTTTACTGCATTAGTTTGGATGGATACCAAATAATTTATTTTCACTTATGTTTATGATTCATATAAATACATATCTAGTTAAAGTATAAAGATGGTTTTCTTGAGAATTTGTGGTCTAAAGAAATTACACTACTGTTTATATGCCGACGTTTTGCCAAAAAATTTTTTTTTTTAGGAAGAAACTATTTACTGTCTCATGCCTTTATCAGATGCGAAAACAAAGGAAACGTCGTTGTATAAACAGGAGTGATATTTCTTTAGACCAAAAATGACTTTATGAAACCCATCTTTGAACTTTAAAAATCAGTGGTCGAAAAGCTACGAGTATATAAATATGTAGTTAAATATCAAGAAACAGCAGTTAAACGCAGATCCAAAATGGACAAGGAAAGTTCTATAAATGAACTCGCGCAATAGGTTTACATACTTACAGTTTCAAATTTACAGTTCAAAAGGTTAAGAGTTGTTCTGCTGGAGGCTGTGTCCTCTCTCTTTTCTTCCTCCTGATGACAATTACACAAAAAATTTGAAACATTAAGTACGAAATCCTAATATGTTTGGTAATTTACATTTCTTTTTTAAAATCTATCTTTATTAATACAAATAATTTATTTGTTTCCTTTAAATAATATTTATTTTATTATTGTTACTCTTCTTAATATTCTTGACCTAATATGAATCAATGTTGATGAACTAAAGTATACTAATACTACAGTATCAGGCAAGATGATCTGACACATTTATAGGTTAAACAAAAGGCAAATAAGGTCAATAAACAATAAAGTGTTTTTATTTTTTGAAAAGTACATATGATGCCATTTATATGCTTTGTTTCTGTATTATGCCATTGTTTTTACTTTACTATAAGTAAAGTATAGTGATCGTGAAAAAAATCGATCACGAGATTTTGAGGTCCGTAATGAAACAAAATGGCATTATATGTACTTTTTGAAACTAAAAAAACACTTTATTGTTTATTGACTTTATTTGCCTTTTATTTAAGCTACAAATGTGGTAGATCATTTTGCCTGACCCTGTATAAATGTGTTTCCTTTAAATTATTATAGTTTACTTTGGAGACTAATAATACTCCTCAAAATTTGGAATCTCGAAAACCTTCTTTAATTAAGTTTGCAGCTATGTTTTCAGTTTTATAGGTCTACAGAGATCAACTTCTTGAGTTTTTCAACCTTGCTCAAGATTTAAAATTGGTTTTCTTTTTTTCATTTTTAGATAGAAAATAATTTTTTTTTTTGACAATATAACGGTATTGTTTACGGCAAAGTTACGCACCATTTTTTATTTTTCATTAATAGGTCGTATTTTTTTTATTTTTTTGACGAGTTAAATTCTGTGTTTACTTTTTCTCTAATAAGTAAAATTTATAGTTTTTATTCTCTACCGAGATAAATCCTATTGATTTGTCTCTCCAGTCAATCAAATTTTCTGCTATTTTCATTTCATGATTTGAATTTCATATTTTTTTGTGTCTTTTGAGTCACAAAAAATTTCATTTTTTTCCTCTCATTTAGTTAATTTTTGTATTTTTTGTTTGTTCTATCAAGTAAAATATCGTATTTTTTGTCTCTTATCAGTTGAATTTCTGGTTAATTTGTTATACTGAGTCGAATTTTGCCCATTTTTACATTAATGAATCAAATTTCTTGTTTTTTTCTTTATGTATTTAGCAGGAAAATGATTTACTTAATTGTGTTTGATTTATATATATATATATATATATATATAAACTTTAACTCATACGAAAGAACACAGAGATACAGTACAGAACTCTCTTTGATATTTCAACATCCATCGTCATCGGGAAGAAGTGCGAAGTTCTCGCATTGAGAAGCAAACTGCAACTTTACACTTTATATATATATATATAAGATATCACATAAACACGTGAAATAACAATCAATTATCAAATCACAAAAGAAATGGGAAAACAAGCCTAAAATCTTTCAACCGTAACAAGCGGTCTTCGTCAGAGTCAAAAACCGCTTGTTACGATTGAAAGATCTTAGTCTTGTTATCCCATTGTATATTGTGGTTTGATCATTGAGATATATATATATAACAGTTCAAAATTGAAGATAGGTAGCTCACAAAGTAATGAAACACACTTACAAACTCAAATCTTCTGGAAGTCCGTCTTCAGGAGAAAACAGAAAGGCAGACCAAGCTCGTTGTAGACGCAACGGCTAGTAACCCAATATACTCGTATAAGATATATATAACCCAATATATATATATATATATATATATATATATATATATATAACTTAATATCTTAATCTAACTTGCTTATATATATAAGTAACTTAATATTTATAGGATATATATAATATAAGGGAAATTTTCGTAATCTATTCAGATAAACTTATTTTATCTGATATTTAAATTCTGGGCACTTATAAAGACATATTCTGATATATGTTGGCAACAGGTGTCTTCTTCGTGTTTTGTGCTTACGCGAGATATACAAAAAACCAACTGGTGTGAAAACAGATTTTGACGTATTTCCTTTGAATTCGTTTTTTGATGTGATTTTTGGTATGGTTCGGTATGGATATGGGTTAGTTAGTTAGTTAGTTAGTAGCAAGTTAAGTAACTGAGATTTTGGTTCTCAAGAATGACTATGTGTTTTGGGGTTTTGGGGTTAGTCGTTGGCAAACCTGCTCTTTGATGTAGTATGGTAGTTGCATGGAAACAAAACTGCTTAGTCGAAAATAAAATTTTTTCTTTTTTTACTTTTTTTGGTGATTGCGATAGAACTTTATACTGTAGACTTTCCCGCGTTGATTGCAAACAAAAACTTCCATTTTTGTAATCCGATACAGTAACAGTTATCGAGGATTTGCACTTTTGCCTCCTGAAACATAATAACAAAGAGATCTGTCATGAGGTATTGTATGGTTTTCATTCTATATTTGTAGATAAACTATAATTGCATACATGCTATATATATATATTATTTCTCTATGTATTATTTTTCGATACAGTTTTTCAAGATTTCGGATCTCACATTTCCATTTACTTGGTACTAAGTACAACAGTTCACCAAAAGATTTGTTCGTACAATCCATTTAATGATGAAAAAATTACAAATAAAAATACAGACCAACGTTTCGGTCTGTATGTAAGTTGGGAAGAAATTTAATAATGTTTGTATAAACGAAGGTCTGCTACCTAGTTACACTAATATATATATATATATATATATATATATATATATATACTTTTTCGTTGGAAATACGATCCAAAACGGACAAATATAGTTCAATATAGACAAAGAAACAGAGAAATCAAAAGAACACACTTACAGTCTCTAATTTTCGGTTTGAACCGTCTTCAGGAGAGATAAGGGAGGGAAACTAAGCGCACTGGTTCAGAGATGGTTGGTTGGATGGTCTCCAACCGTCTCTGAACCAGTGCGCTTGGTTTCCCTCTCTTATCTCTCCTGAAGACGGTTCAAACCGAAAATTAGAGACTGTAAGTGTGTTCTTTTGATTTCACTATGTTTCTTTGTCTATATTGAACTATATATATATATATATATATATTATATATATATATATATATATATATATATATATATATACATAAAAAGATTTCACATAAACACGTGAAATAACGATCAATGATCAAACCACAATAAGAATGGGAAAACAAGACTAAAATCTTTCAACCGTAACAAGCGGTCTTCGTCAGAGTCAAAAACCCTTCGTCAGTTAGGTTTTAGACTCTGACGAAGACCACTTGTTACGGTTGAAAGATCTTAGTCTTGTTTTCCCATTTCTTATTGTGGTTTGATAATATATTTTTACATATACGGCCATAGAGCTTCAGTCGGTCAGCGCAAAAAGCTTCCTGTAGCTATCCATGCTAACAGTCATAACCTTTCTTTTAATGACTGCTCTACTGTTCAAATAATTAAGCTAGTGACCACTGATGACCGTAGTTTGACCTTAAGAGCGTCTGAGGAGGCCTACATATGGTTATTGGGGGCCCGATCAGATCCCGGTTTAAAACAAGTGTTAACTTTTGTATTTTATTTCTTTTTTATGTTTAAATTTCATTTTTTTTTAAAAATATATTATTTGTTTTTTACAATTTTTAATTTTACCTATTGTTTTTGACTTATACTTTGGCATTGTCCTTTCCGTTCTCCAATCTTTAGTGCCTGCCTAGCTCTTTTTTTACGCTAGTGCTGCTCTCATCGGTCGACTCTTCATTGCTTCAATCGCGCTCCGTTCTTCGACGTGGGGAGATCTCTCTCACTTCGTCCTCTCTTCTAGTCCACATCTGATGACGAACAACAGTTCGAAATATTGAATTCTGTAAGTGTGTTTTTTATTCTTTTTTCTGTGTCGTGCTTTGTGTAATTCAAAGATATATTTTTACATACAAATTGAGATGGTTTCCAGTATGGTTTGTGACCTACTGCCTCTAGATCGGAGGGCTTGATCTCATCCTGATTATTCTCCTCTTGACGATAATAACTAGAAAATTTAAAAACTCTATGTGTTTGTTTTATTTTATTTGAGTTTATTTAATCATTCTTAGGGTAGGTTAGATTGCAGTGGCAGTCCCTCAAGGGAACAGATAATGACCCTTTTGTAATACCTTACAATCAGCATGCTATACTGGGAGTCCTAAATTTGCCTAACTCAAATGTATTTACTATAGGGATCTTTAACGGATACCTTACATCATACAGGCTCGGGACCGACGGCTTATCGTCCTTCCTCCGAGTGTCGACGTACTCAGATTTATTCACCTCCTGCTTGAATAAATCGAGGCCATAGTGGGTATTGAACCCCCTGGATCTACCAGTCCTGATACAAGCGCGATGTCACTGCACTACCCTGCCCCCCCCCCCCCCCCCCTTTACATCGTAATTAATTCATAATCTGAACTTATATTTATTTAAGTACCTGCCAGTCATTTAATGTAAAAGTAAACTTAATTTATGATTATTCATGATGAGTAATTTATAATCATATTAAATACATAGAAGTTGGCTTAATCATATTTAGCATAAAATTAATATTTATTATTTGTAATTTACTGCCTTTTGTTTAATATTCGTCTCTTTTTAATCATAGGCTTTCAAAAGGTAATTTATCTCTGTTCTAGAACAGTGCATAAACTTTTGGCCTTGAAGAACAATTTTTATGGAGATCACACCATTTACACATTATATGCGAACCAAGAAGTTTCAATTACTAATGTTTAGACTTAACAAAGTCTAAACCAAATTTATTTGGTTTAAACAAATTTTATTTTAAACTAAACTCTAAACAAAGTTTATTTTAAACCAAATTTAAAATAAAAATGGATTTTTATGAAAGTACTTTTTATAAAAATGCTATATTGATGATAAACTGGCTTTTATATCTTTTTTTTTTTGGTAAGGAGGTGAAATGCATTTACGCACATTGTGCTAGACTCCCATTTAAACCAGACTACCAACTAAAACACTCCCTTTTCCTTCTTGGACACTAGCCTTTTCCAACTTAGGGACTAACTATAACTTAAATATTAAATTTCATCTCTCATTTGTTGTACAATCCCTAATTGTGTGTTATTTACTGATACTGAGGTAAATAGATAAAATCAAAGTCTCCACACATAAAAAAATGCTTTTTTATTTTACGCTTTTACAACAAAGTGAATGTTCGAATCTGTATGGTTCTACATTCCTTCTTTTGGAAGTTTACCTGACGTTGATCACGAAGTGTTCGAAACGCGAAGAATAAAAAAAAACTTGTTTTTTGAGTATGGAGACTTTGTTTTATCCATTTTTACCCCAGTATAAATTTCATCTTTTTAACTTTTTGGTTGTTGAGATATGTTGCTCATCTTTGTACATACATACATGCACACATACACACCCGCACACACACACACACACACAGACACACACACACACACACACCCGCTAACACACACACCTGCACACACACACACACACAAGAAATTTAATTCATTAATTTATTAATGAAACACGAAATTTATTCCCGTTATCACTTAATAGTGTCAGATGTATTCATTTTAATTAATCACCCCTATGTTCCAAATGTTCTTAAATGCATAATATATATATTTTAAATTACACAAAGCACGACACAAAAAAAAAGGAATAAAAAGAACAGTTACAGAATTCAATATTTCGAACTGTTGTTCGTTATCAGGAGTAGACTAGAAGAAAGGACGAAGTGAGAGAGATCTCTCCACGTCGAAGAACGGAGCGTGAATGAATGAAAATATGTATGTATTTTTCTAGATGTAGCCTGAAGAAAAATACAAGTGTTCGAAACGCGTTGTTTAGTTTCTTGTAATAAACTTTTTTGTGTGCAGACTTAATACTTTTCCTAGCATTACACGAAATTTATTTAACTTCGATTTAACTTTGAAGGTATTGCGAAACATTATTACTTTGTTTGAAAAATGGAAGGTAATAGTTTATTACTCTATATTTTAGTGTAGACGGAAAATTAAGGTAATCATAACTGATGACAATGCAGTAACAATAGTCGTATCCACTTTCGAAGAAATCTTAAACTATCTTGTTACAAGAACTGCATTATTTTAAAAATATATATATTAGGATTGTTTTAAAATTCCAATCATTCTTCTCACTCCAACCTAAATTACAATGATTACTTATTAAGCACCAGAACGGATGTAATTACTTTAATATGCTAATGGGTCAGCAATAACTTAATTTTAGCTGCACAACCTGCTCGCTTGCAAACTACTCGCTTATTTTATCTGCAAATGTTTGTAAAAAAAAAACATTTCTTCATTATAACTTCATTCAAGAAACAAACTAATGAAATTTTTAAAACCCTAAATTATTTAATTACAATGCAATAAATTGTCTTAGCAATATTATGATATAACTATGTTGAATGCAATTAGTAAACTTTTTAATTATACCGTGACAAATTAAAAATGGTTTCTTGAAAATAAATGAATTTAAGAGAGGATAATTAAACTAATGTTATCTTGTAATTGTTCATCATGGCTAAAATGTGTTTGAATACAGTCATTTATGCATTTCAATTGCTGTTATTAAATCAAAATTATGCTGTTTTTAATTCTCGTAAGCTAAATTTATTGTCATTATTAATCATTGCTTTTTCTAATTCTTACTTATTCCTACCAGCTGAACATTGTTGACACACACTTTTCCCAGAGAATAGCAAACTGTTTAAACTGTACTTTATTTCTAAGGTGATCTATAATAATTTAAATGCTTTTATAATACGTCCAAGTTTGACTATTTGATTCATCAAGTTTTTTGAAAGCACGTAACTTGTTATTCAAGATTACAGTAAAGATCAACTTCAGTTTATGGCATTTTTAAGACTTCACTTTGACAGTTACGAATTTAATTAGTATTTCAACTGTACTTTATTTCTCGAGTGATCTATAATAATTTAAATGATTTTCTAATACGTACAAGTTGTTTGACTATTTGATTCATCAAGTTTTTGAAAGCACGTAACTTGTTATTCAAGATTACAGTAAAGGTCAAATTCAGTTTGTGACATTTTTAATACTTCACTTTTACAGTAATGAATTTAATTAGTATTTAAATTGTCAAATTGTTATTAACAGTTATTATTATAGTTTAATAGCGTTCAACAATATATTGCATTAACAGTTAGTATTATTATTCATTACAGAATTAAATACAGAATATTTATATAGAAATCTACTTCTATCACTATCAAGGTGATGACAATAAAATAATTTTTATAATTTTCTTAAAGTCATCGCATTTCCACCGAAACAGAGACACTATCATAAAAATCTGCTACATCTACTATCAAATCAAAGGCACCAACAATATTGAAAATAGCAAATATCGTTATTTTTCCACCAAAGCAATGTCACTCCCATAACAATCTGTCACTACCACTATCATAACAGGGGCACCATCAATATTTATTGAAAATTTCGTTTTTTTCCTCCAAAGCAATGTCACTCCCATAACAACCCGTCACTATCACTATCATAACAAAGGCACCATCAATATTTATTGAAAATTGAAAATTTCGTTTTTTTCCTCCAAAGCAATGGCACTCCCATAACAATCCGTCACTACCACATCATAACAGGGGCACCATCAATATTTATTGAACATTGCAAATATCGTTATTATTCACCAAAACAATGGCACTCCCATAACAATCCGTCATAACAGGGGCACCATCAATATTTATTGAAAATTGAAAATTTCGTTTTTTTTCCTTCAAAGCAATGTCACTCCCATAACAATCCGTCACTACCACATCATAACAGGAGCACCATCAATATTTATTGAACATTGCAAATATCGTTATTATTCACCAAAACAATGGCACTCCCATAACAATCCGTCATAACAGGGGCACATCAATATTTATTGAAAATTGAAAATTTCGTTTTTTTTTCCTCCAAAGCAATGTCACTCCCATAACAATCCGTCACTACCACATCATAACAGGGGCACCATCAAAATTTATTGAACATTGAAAATTTCGTTTTTTTCCTCCAAAGCAATGGCACTCCTATAATAATCCGTCACTACCACATCATAACAGGAGCACCATCAAAATTTATTGAAAATTTTCAATATACTAATATTTTTATCAATTTTTTTATATATTTAGGAATTTATTAGTATCGTTATAATTTACACCGAAATACTCCACTGTGTATTGAAAAAAAAATCACCGAAATGATATAGTAATGTCTTTAGTAATATTATTGTAAAGAATAAGCAGTTTTATCTCGTAAATTTGTCACTACTTCTATGCCTTTTGGAACTCGTCCATTGTAATGAGAAAACTATTATCAGTTTCGTAAAATAACAATGTCTTTAAAAACAGCATTCAGTAATCTTTTAAGAATGGAATAATTATATAAAACATGTAAAGGTGTGAGGAAAACGTAAGAGGAAGATGGCAGATTTATTTAATAATGTAAAACAGAAATAACAGTCCAAAATAAATTTTTTAAGACCGTCTTTTTGCTCGTGTGTGTGCATTTGTTTCATGTGTTAAAATATTTATTTCTTTCTGTTTAGGAAAAGTATTCAGTCTTCGCACAAAAGAGTTTATTACAAGAAACTAAACAACGCGTTTCGAACACTTGTTGTTCTTCTTCAGGTAACATCTGCTCTTGGTTCGGGAGGTGAGACCAAGCAACAACTTGTTTGGTCTCATCTCCCGAACAACCACCCCAGCAGAGCAAATATAACCTGAAGAAGAACATCAAGTGTTCGAAACGCGTTGTTTAGTTTCTTGTAATAAACTTTTTTGTGTGGAGACTTAATCCTTTTCCAAACATGAGTAAATACCACACTATAACAGATTGCACAGTTAATGGGTTTTTTATTTATTTATTTTTAGTTCTGTTTTATTGATGAATTGCAGGTTATACCTAGAAAGGATGAGAGTCTGACTCATTTTCGATTAGTCATGGGGGAAGCATCATTACCGAAGGGAGCATGACATCATCATATCGTGTCACCTATCCAAATGCTATCCATGCCCAATTCTGCTTAACGTTTGTGATCTATTTTGAAGTTGGTATAACCTAACCCAGGGGTTTTCAAAGGGAGTGAAATTCACCCCCAGGGATGAACTTTGAATTTTCAGAGGGTAAATTCTGACCACAGTAAGTTTACTGAATGGGGAACGGTATGACCTTTTAATTATAAATTAAAAAAAATACTATTTTGATAGGAATAAAATATTATATATTCAACAATAATTTTAATTAGCATTTAATTTGTACAATTCTATAACAACATAGTCCATGTAAATATGCATATATACGAGTGTATTTGTATAAAAAGATTTCAATATGTGCATCATGCAATCGGGATTTGGTCAATTTTCTAATTTCAAAAGAAGTTATTGACCAAACCTAGAAAACCTAGAAAATTGACCGAATCCCGATTGCATGATACACCTGTTCTGTCAAACTGTTGTTATATTGTATACTTTGATATATATATATATAATTATATATATATATATATATATATAAAAGATTTCACATAAACACGTGAAATAACAATCAATGATCAAACCACAATAAGAAAATGATAAAACAAGACTAAGATCTTTCAACCAGAGTCAGTCTCTCTGGTCTCTGACCAGAGTCAGACGGTTTTTAACTCTAACGAAGACCGCTTGTTACGGTTGAAAGATCTTAGTCTTGTTTTCCATTTTCTTATTGTGGTTTGATCATTGATATATATATATATATATATATATATTAACAAGAATAATATTACAACAAGAACATGACCACACCAGATTGCAAATTTTGGAAGCTATCTTGATCCTCGAAAAGCAACCTAGTATTAACAGCCAAGGAGGAGGATTTTCAAGAATTCTAAAATTATATGAAGGCAGTCAGAAGGCGAACCAGTCTGGGAGAGGTATAGAAGTTAATCGATTACCTTCCCAGATACAAATGACGGATGGAAGGTAACCAAGAGCCTGTGAAACCTCAACATACCTTTACCTTTGATAACCTCCCTAGTTGTGAATATGTGTTATGGACTCGTTATGTTTATTTTAGTTTATTTTAATTGTTATTCACTTTTCGATCATTAATAATTTTATATATTCTTTAACCTTGAAAATGGTCAACGATGACCGAAACATGTCGGTGTATAGTAATAAAAATTTTGGTGAACTTATGTTTTTAGTTCCAGAACCATGGAAGTCAAGTATGAGAACACTTGAAAAACGGATAAGAAAAAGTGTAAAAGTTAAATTGGGCATTACTTTTAATAAAACGTGTATAAATGAAGGCCTGCTCCCCAAATATATATATATATATATATATATATATAATATAATATATATATATATATACTTAATTGAATAACGGTCTACACAGACTATAAAACTTTAAGTTACACAAAACACGACACAGAAAAATGATAAAATGCACACTTACTAAATTCAATATTTCGAACTGTTGTTCGTCATCAGGAGAATACTAGAAGAGAGGACGAAGTGAGAGAGATCTCCCCACGTCGAAAGAAGGAACGGAAGTCATATATATATATATATATATATATATATATATTAGTGTATATTGGGAGCAGATTATCTTGTAAACATATTTTATTAAAGTAGACGGCAGCTTCTGCATTTACGACCTTTTTGCAAAAACGTTTTTTAAAAAACCAGCAAAAAGGTCGTGAATGCGGAAGCTGCCGTCTGCAAAATCACCATTTTGCCAACGTTTTGTCTTTATTTTAAGATAACCTCATGACTATTAACTAACAAAAGGAATGGAAATTTGTCATATATACTTTATACTCATCATAAAAAATTCCAAAAACTTACTCGAGGCTAGCTTCTAATATTTATAGCCCTGAGGATGTCTTAAAATAAAGACGCTACGTTGGTGAAAAGGTAATTCCATATATATTTAACAGTGACCAAAATTCTGAGAAGAAGAAGATAAAAAAAAGTGTTTATTAGTAATTTGTGGTCAAGAAAACAATACCTTTTATAGATATTTATCTATTAATCGCAAGTCAATGAACTCATTATCTTGTTTGTTAGAGTTTCTTTAGAAAATCTTCTCCTTTCAAAGAAGGCAGCAGGTTAATAGAGACTGTAATAAGGCATCGTTAATAAATAGCTGTTAGTGTATGTTAGGGTTGGCACAATTGGATCACAATTAAGCACAGCTGCCTCACATAATAACCTTGATTACGGCCGGCCGACTTACTTTAATGAAGTTCAGCTCATCTCATATTTATTTTTTTTGCACTAAACATCTTCTTTTATTACTTCATATCGTCTTTTCCTACCTATATTAATAACTAAACATTTATTATTCGCTTTAATAAATCATCGAGTTATTAATCTCATTACGGGGAAATTGATATTTATTACTGATGTAAACATTACAATTTTTTTTTTACAAATAATGTTATAAACTTTTCTTATTTGTAAGGATTAATAAAATATAATATTGTAGAAATGTTTCCGTATTACAATGGTCATGGTGAATACAACGATCTCAGTTGGGCTACATGTCTGGCAGGTAATATCACGTGTTCTTAACCTCTCCAATGTTGAATACAACATTTCAGGTAGGTAATAGCACGTGTTGTTAACCTCTCCTATGTTGAATACAACGATTTTAGTTAATCAACATTCCGGCAGGTAATGTCACGTGTTGTTAACCTCTCCTATGTTGAATACAACGATTTCAATTAAGCAACATTTAGGTAGGTAATATCACGTGTTGTTAACCTCTCCTATGTTGAATACAACATTTCAGGTAGGTAATATCACATGTTGTTAACCACCCCTATGTTGAATACAACGATTTTAGCTAAGCAACATTTCAGGCAAGGTAATATCACGTGTTGTTAACCTCTCCTATGTTGAATACAACGATTTCAGTTGGGCAACATTTCAGGCAGGTAATATCACGTGTTCTTAACCTATCCTATGTTGAATAAAACGATTTTAGTTAAGCAACATTCCGGCAGGTAATGTCACGTGTTGTTAACCTCTCCTATGTTGAATAAAACAATTTTAGTTAAGCAACATTCCGGCAGGAAATGTCACGTGTTGTTAACCTCTCCTATGTTGAATACAACGATTTCAGTTGGGCAACATTTCAGGCAGGTAATATCACGTGTTCTTAACCTCTCCAATGTTGAATACAACATTTCAGGTAGGTAATATCACATGTTGTTAACCACTCCTATGTTGAATACAACGATTTTAGCTAAGCAACATTTCAGGCAGGTAATATCACGTGTTGTTAACCTCTCCTATGTTGAATAAAACAATTTTAGTTAAGCAACATTCCGGCAGGAAATGTCACGTGTTGTTAACCTCTCCTATGTTGAATACAACGATTTCAGTTGGGCAACATTTCAGGCAGGTAATATCACGTGTTCTTAACCTCTCCAATGTTGAATACAACATTTCAGGTAGGTAATATCACATGTTGTTAACCACTCCTATGTTGAATACAACGATTTTAGCTAAGCAACATTTCAGGCAGGTAATATCACGTGTTGTTAACCTCTCCTATGTTGAATACAACGATTTCAATTAAGAAACATTTAGGTAGGTAAAATCACGTGTTGTTAACCTCTCCTATGTTGAATACAACGATTTCAGTTGGGCAACATTTCAGGCAGGTAATATCACGTGTTCTTAACCTATCCTATGTTGAATACAACATTTCTGGCAGATAATATCACGTGTTGTAAACTTCTCCTATATTGAATACAACGATTTTAGTTAAGCAACATTTCGGGCAGGTAATGTCCTGTGTTGTTAATCTCTTCTATGTTGAATACAACGATTTCAGTTAAGCAACATTTCGGGCAGGTAATGTCCTGTGTTGTTAATCTCTCCTACGAGTATGTTGAATACAACGATTTCAGTTGAGCAACATTTCAGGCAGGTAATATCACGTGTTGTTAACATCTTCGATAATAAAGATTTAATTGATTACACGTGCAATCTATTATAGTGTGGTATTTACTCAAATAGGGGAATTTCAAAAATTACGTTTCCTGAGGTGAGCAGGCAAGCCACCGGGCTACCCTGACCGAATTAACTTCAAAATATTAAATTCTGTTAAAAATTGAAATAGTGTTTGCTTCTTTTCACTATAACTATATTAGCTAAATAGTGTTTGCTTCTTTTCACTATAACTATATTAGCTAAATAGTGTGTCTCTTACTCTACGTAATGTAATCTATAATATCAATGTAACCTATGTATAATACAAAATAGTAAATAATCTATCAAATCTGATAAATATTTATGTTGAATATTTAAATATGATAAATAATCTATTTATAAATATAATAATCTATCAAAACATCGAAATCACGTTTTCTTTTTAATCGTTATAATTAGCGTAGTGTTGGCTTTGCTCTAGGACTAGTGTACACTTATATTTTTATTGTATAAACTTACAATCCTACTATTATTGTAGGATTATTATTATATTATTGTCGTGATGATGAATGTGATACATTCGAAACATGTCTACTATCAATGTTGGTGATAAGCTTTAAAGTTTTAATGAAGAGACGAGGAAGGAATTCCGGAAACTGGAGAACTTATATAGGAAACAGATACAAGCCAAATATGGGACGTTATTTAATAATATATGTTTAAATGAAGGACTGCTTCCAACTTTTACTTATATTTTTAATGTACTGTAATATACTATAGTATAGTACTATACTATGGTATAGTATTTTACTTATACTATAAGTAATGTTTAAACATAGGTTATAGGTCATTAGTTGTGCAATCTGTAATTGTGTGGTATTTACTCATTCTGAGCTAAAAAGTTGTTTCCTGCTAGTTGTTTTCACTGGACCAACCCTTCAGCACCACATCCTTAATGTCTTCCTGATGATGAAAACAAAGTGTTCGAAACGCGTTGTTCTTGTTTATCCATTTTACCTCAGAATTGATTATAGGGACACCAAATATAAAAAATCAGTTCAAATGAAATCGCTTTATTTATAGTTAAGTCAATAGTTGTTTGATATTAATGCCAGATTGTCTATCAACCTGTTTACGAGATATTTCAATGATAAAGTGACTTAAGAAAAAGCAAAGTGAAATCCTCTACTTGATGCTTTGAGGTTTTGCATCTGTTTGCGGCTCTCTTTGTATTCCAGCATTATTTGCATTCCAGTTATTCTCTTGTCTGTACCGCCCCCCTGCGGGTGGTCTTCTTTATGACTACTCGCAACGCAGCCCCGCCGATCATTCCTCCAGCATCATTCTCTTCAATATCACTTTCTTCTATCTTTACTCTTAAATCCACCTGCCTTTTCAAATCCCAATATACTTTCTTTTTTTCTTTTTTTGCTAACAAACTTTATTCTTTTAATCTCAACAACACTACAATATTTTCCTTATTGTATCAACTAATTGTTCACAATTACTATAGATCAGTGTTCCTAAACAAACGTTGATATATATATATATATATATATATATATATATAAGCGGACGAAGACCGCTTGTTACGGTTGAAAGATCTTAGTCTTGTTTTCCCATTTCTTATTGTGGTTTGATCATTGATTGTTATTTCACGTGTTTATGTGAAAGCTTTTTATATATATATATATATATATATATATATATCAGTTACTAGCCGTTGCGTCTACAATGTGCTTGGTATACCTTTCTCTTTTCTCCTAAAGACGGATTACCCAAAAATTTGAGTCTGTAAGTGTGTTTCTTTTACTTTCTGTGCTATCTATCTTCAATTTTGAACTGTTATAGGAGAGTTTGTCGGTCCATGACTACGGTTCTTAGAAGTATATATAAATATATACATATATATATTTGTGTATTTTGGGAGCAGACCTTCAATCAAACATGTTTTATTAAAAATTATGCCAATTTTAACTTTTGTTCTTTTCTAAGTTAATTTTTCAAGTTTTCTCACTATGGATTTCCACCTCTCTGGTAAAATATAAAGTAATTCACCAAAAGATTTATTCTTGACTTCCATTTTATTCACTAAACAAGTTTTAACCATAACAAACAAATTAACATTATATACAAATTATATACGACGTTTCGGTCAGCTCTGACCATCTTCAGGGACTAATAACTAAATCATAACAGAACTCAAATACAAAAATAAGAACTATCTTAATAATTTAGATAGTTGACTTGACTGTTGAAATAATTATTACCAATCCTGTTATTTACCAGCATAACTTCCTAAAATGTCAATACTTTGAACATCCTGTACTTTAGATATGGATTGTGAGGAATAGAACATTAAAAAATCAGAAGCATTGATAATTTCTTTACATTTATTGTATAAATTTATCATTATATATTATATAATATCAATGGTCAAACCACAATATGAAATGGGAAAACAGGACTAAGATCTTTCAACCGTAACAAGCGGTCTTCGTCAGAGTCAAAAACACAACTGACACACTAGATGCAGAAAACATCTGATGAGGGGTTGAAAAGAGTGGGAGAGAAGAGTGTTTCAGTGTTTCTGTTTTAATTTTAATGTTCTAGTGTTTCAGTTGTGTCTGACGAAGTTGGTGACTCTGACGAAGACCGCTTGTTATGGTTGAAAGATTTTAGTCTTGTTTTCCCATTTCATATTGTGGTTTGATCATTGATTGTTATTTCACGTGTTTATGTGAAATCTTTTTATTATATAATATATATTACATAAATATAAATTGTATATTTAACATTATTATTAGAGCAAAATGAAAGTTACAAACTATTTTTATTACACGAAAGAAGAAAGAGAACATACATTTGCAAGTTTTTTTTTTCTAAAATCGACAACGCCCGATTAAAATGTTATCGCTGGCCTACAGGTTGAGGAAATTATAAGCACTGTATTACGTAAAAGAAGAAAGGGAACATAATTGTAAAAGTTTTTTTTTCTAAATTGGAAAACATATAATATACTTTACTAGCCTGGTGTTGTTTTCCTGCAATCAAAGTATCAAATACCCCACGGGATATGGAACGTTAAACGATCATATGAGAGAAGCTTGTGGTCGTATATGTAAGTAACATACTCCAATGACAGTTTTCATCGAACCTGAGTAGTAGTTCTGAGTACAGTCCACATAGATATATTGTATTATACGGAGAGACCATAGAAACCTTTTACGGTCGTATATGTAAGTGGCATACTCCAAAGACAGTTTTCATCGAACCTGAGTAGTAGTTATGAGTACAGTCCACATAGATATATTGTATTATACGGAGAGACCGTAGAAACCTTTTACGGTCGTATATGTAAGTGGCATACTCCAAAGACAGTTTTCATCGAACCTGAGTAGTAGTTATGAGTACAGTCCACATAAATATATTGTATTATACGGAGAGACCGTAGAAACCTTTTACGGTCGTATATGTAAGTGACATACTCCAAAGACAGTTTTCATCGAACCTGAGTAGTAGTTCTGAGTACAGTCCACATAGATATATTGTATTATACGGGAGAGACCGTAGAAACCTTTTACGGTCGTATATGTAAGTCACATATTCCAAAGTCAGTTTTCATGCAACCTGAGTAGTAGTTCTGAGTATGGTTCACATATATTTATTGTATTATACGGGAGAGACCGTAGAAACCTTTTACGGTCGTATATGTAAGTGACATACTCCAAAGACAGTTATCATGCAATCTGAGTAGTAGTTATGAGTACAGTCCACATAGATATATTGTATTATACGGGAGAGACCGTAGAAACCTTTTACGGTCGTATATGTAAGTGATATACTCCCAAGACAGATTACATGCAACCTGAATACTTGTTTTCAGTACAGTCCCCATAGACATATTGTATTGGTTTTACTGAGAGACCGTAGAAACCTGTGTGGACCATGAACAGCTTGCATATAAAACCTACGTATGAGTTCTAGTATTAATCCATACATATAAGTTATGTTACTCCGGAAAAGGTTCTCTTAGAACCAGAGTATTATTTCTGAAGACAATCTGACATACATGTTGTATTGCTGAGATGAAGAAACCATAGGAATCTGATTGACTCATGATTAATTCGTAGATTAAACTATCTTAAGGGACGTGCTTTTAGTATTCCACATAAGTGACCGTTACACCGGAAAGAAAGGTTCATATAACCTTAAGATATCAAGAATTAAATAGAATCGCTTTATTTTGAAACGAACTTGAGTTGATTTTAAAGCTATCACAAAGCGCTACCGACCTTATTTCTTTCTTAATAGAGATATAAAAACAGTTTTAATTATTACTGATAAAAAAAAATAAAGCTTTATTCTTTTATTTTAATTGCTTTTTAGATAAAAAAGCCTACTTGCCAAGTTTTAATACGCACTTAAGAATATAAGTTTGTCAAAGTCAAATAAATCTATCTGACGAGATAAAAGTGGTCCCTTACCTGGGTAACAAAAATTCGAGATGTGTAACCTCAATCAGGGAGTCAGAATCTGCCTTCCTTAGGAGCTCCTCTTATCTAATCTGTAAATCAATTCAACTGTCATTCCAAACTTTAAAGTTCCTAATCATTTCACGTGATTGCGATTTCTTATATTTATCAACTTTTAAACCACAGTAAGAAATTCAGAAATGATGCAAAACTGTTTGAGTGTCATTTTAGCGAAGACCAGTTGTTTTTGTTGGAAGATTATGGTTCCATTTTTAAATTATTTACTGTTGTTTAGGAATTGATTTTTATTTTATGATTACTGTAAGTAATTTGTGTTTACAGATGAATTCATTTGTAAATACTGTGAAACTTGTTATGGTCATAAACAAAAGGAAGCCTTTAGAAAGGCAGTGATGTAAAGAAAAGGCGTGAAATTGGACAGTCATTGGAATTAATGGAATCATTAGAGGCATATTAATAACCTGACACTTTGCACAATGACTGCAGTAAACAGTTCATTTAATAGCAACAACTGAATAGATCTAATAATGGTGCCAGGATAGCTTAGTGGTAACGTGATCGACTCTGGACTGCTAGGTCTAGGGTTCAATACCTACTCTGGTCCTTGATTTATTTACGTGGAAGATGAATAAATCTGAACATCTAGTCCCTCGGAGAGGATGTGCCGTCGGTCTCGAGCTGTGACAATGTCAAGAACTCGTTAAAGATCCTTAACCTGTGGATACACTGCGGTTGTTTTTTTTTTGATGGTTTATTAATATGATGTAAATTTACGATAGCAGGTATTGTAGTTGATTGTAATACATACATCCAGTAACTTGGTCATATTGATAGCTATAGTACAGTGATGGCGAACCTTTTTGACCCCGCGTGTCAAAATTTAAATTTTTTTGCGAGTTCCGCCATTGGCGTGTCACTTCCGGTTTTTAATGGTCATGGATTAAAAGTAGGTACATATTCACAGTATTTAAAAAAATGATTGCACAATTCTTTATTTTAAAAATCAGAATTATATTTCAGTACAGCAGGCCGGAGATTAGAAATGATATGATTGGTTCAGATGGCATCTTACAATGATTGTAGATTAATGAAAGCACAAGACATTAAATTTGGCACGGTGAAACAAAGATGGCTGTAATCAATCGCTGCAGTAGAGTAAACTGATTGCTGTACGTCAGCTTGCAATAACAAGGTGTATTTCAATACGTGATCAGCGAAAATACGAGACAAAGCTGCCTACACCAGGTTTGCTGTATAGGATACGTACGGCAAATGTAAAACCGCCTTAAAGAAGTGTGTGAGCTACAAAGCCAGAGCCAGAGAACAAAGAGCCAGGGACATCTTGTAATTAGACTACAAATCGGTGATCTCATTGCGCAAGCGGTCTTCCATAGGAATAGGCCTCGTATCAGAAATTTACATGGAATAATATAGTGTGTCAAAATCCCTGGCGTGTCACCTAAAAACCCTCGGCGTGTCACCACTGACACGCGTGTCATAGGCTCGCCATCACTGCTATAGTATAAGGCTAAATTAAGAGAAATTGTATAGTTTTATTTGTTGTTTAATGTGGGGCTCAAGACGGGATAGGTTTGGAGTTTAGAAATAAAGCCGTTTGCTGACGGAATGAACAAGCAGTTTGGATTAGCTTTTGGTGACGTGATTACAGTAATGAAGGCAAAATGACAGATAATGAGGGAAGCGTGTCGAATGGAAGCAATAAGAGAGAGCCCCAATTAAGGAAGGCTTTTTAGAATAGCAGTGCGCTACCGTCCAGCATCCTCCCATCCTTTGCCGGCTTTCAAGGTCTTTGTGTGATAGCATCGCCTTTAGCTCTGCTCGTGTCGGCCGCCACGATTACCATCTATTCCTACAAAACCACACCATCCTTTTAATAACAAAAGCCTCCCTGAATTGTCTTTCCATTTAAAACAAACCCACCGCACATTAATAATATTTTTATCACAAAACAAAAACCCTACAATTGTTTTGCTATTAAATCAACTGTTTACTGCAGTCCATTGTGCAAAGTATCAGGTTATGAATATTACTGTAATGATCCCATTAACTCCAATGACTCATTATTGTCAATTTCACGCCTTTTCTCTACGTCACTGCCTTCTAAACTCTCATTCCTTCTATTCTAATCAACGTTCGTATTTTTTAAGCAAAAACCGTTTAATTTCATAACATTCTTTTTAAATCTTCTTTCTTGTTCTTCTTTTTTTGTTTTTAGAGTATCAAAATCTATAACAACAGGACAAGTAACAGAAAAATCTATGCTGATAATAATTTATTATTGTTTCTTTATAACCTCATAAATATTATTACATTTTTCGATATGATAACAACTCATGTAATCGTATAGTTACGATAATAATAATAATAATAATTATAATAATAATAATACTTTTTTTTTTTGTAAAGACGTGAACTGCATTTACGCACATGGTGCTGGGCTCCCAGATAAACCAGACTACCAACTAAAACACCCTCATTTCTTCTATTAAAAATAGAATATTTTTATATTTTATATACATATATATATATATAGTTCAATATAGACAAAGAAACATAGAGAAATCAAAAGAACACACTTACAGTCTCTAATTTTCGGTTTGAACCGTCTTCAGGAGAGATAAGAGAGGGAAACCAGTGCGCTTGGTTTCCCTCTCTTATCTCTCCTGAAGACGGTTCAAACCGAAAATTAGAGACTGTAAGTGTGTTCTTTTGATTTATCTATCTTTCTTTGTCTATATTGAACTATATTTGTCCGTTTTGGATCGTATTTCCAACGAAAAAGTATATATATATAGTATGGGTTGGCAGCAAATCTTCTTGGAGCCATATTTTGTTGAAATGTACCGCAGCTTCGGCATTTACGACTTTCAAACTAAGCTGTTCCAGTCTCCTGACAGTCTTACGAATAAAAGGTGATTTTTGAAAGTGTTTCAAAAAAAGTGTCCCAATGTCCTTTTTTATATATTTCTCAAAAAATCTTGTTTTATATATTTCTTCTCCTGAGGATGTCCGCCAAAACGGTTGAAATATTGAAAAGTGAGTTATTGTTATGTTTCTTTCTATGTGTCACAGTTTGTTTTAAGTATATATATATATATATATATATATATATATATATATATATGCATTTAAAACTTTATGTCTGATCCACTTGATTTAACTTCGTCGAATATTTTTCCAAATTTCGAAATCTTTTCTTCATTTCTGGGCTCAACTTAAAAATTAAATCATCATATTTGTTTGAATTCTTCAAACAAAACATGTCCAATAAGAATTCAAACAAATATGGTGATTTAATTTTTAAGTTGAACCCAGAAATGAAGAAAAGATTTCGAAATTGGGAAAAATATTCGATGAAGTTAAAATCAAGTGGAATCAGAGATAAAGTTTTTAAATGCATGTATTCAAGAAGGACTGCTCCCAACTTTTACTAATGTATTATATATATTATATATATATATATTATATATATAATAATTATATACACTTTAACACATAGAAAAGAACACAGAAAGACACTACAGAACTCACTTCGATATTTCGACATCCGTCGTCATCGGGAAGAAGTGCGAAGTACTCGCGTTGAGAAGCAAACTACTACTCCTACTATATATATACTATATATATATATAATATAAAATATAATTATATATATAATATATATATAATATATATAATATATTATGTATATATATATATATTATATGTATATATATATAATGTATAATATATATATATTATATATATATATATATACTTATATATATATATATATATATATATATATATATATATATATAAACACTATTTTCTTTCTTATCGAGGTATAGTCTAGCTTCAATCATGCAACACCCTTTAAGCCGACGTTTCGTCTATATTTGTAGACATCTTAAAGACTGCATCCATAAAGAGTTTAGTTACTATATCATGAAACATAATTATATTACATTATTTAATTAATATACATAATTACCTTGGTATTTTTCTATTATGAGGAACTAACTACATAACGGTTTTAGCCTACATAATGTGATGTAGCCCTGAAGATGTCTACAAATATAGACGAAAGGTCGGCTTAAAGGTGTTGCATTATTGAAGCTAGACCAAACCTCGATAAGAAAGAAAAATAGTGTTGAATATATGTGGTCGAGATTCGAAAACATACGACTAATGTATATATATATATATATTTCACTTAATTAAACGAAACACTATCCAAACTGGACACAATATGAGTTCAAAATTCAAGAAGAGTAACACACAGAGTAAGGAAACACACTTACAGACTCAAATTTTCGGGTAATCCGTCTTCAGAAGAAAAGATAAAGGGAGACCAAGCACGTTGTCTCTCTTTCTCTTTGTCTGACGTCTGGCTTCCATAAGTTCGGGACAAGATACATCAGTTCTCCAAAATTTTTATTCGTGTACACCGACATGTTTCGGTCTTCATCGACCATTCTCAAGGATGTTATTTACAAACGTAGTTTCACAACTTACTTAAAACTAATACAATTTTAAAACGAAAAACTCAAATAAACTTTACACAAAATCAACTGCACATAATCATAACAACGGAAGTTGTCAACAGGTAGTGGCAAGGTGAGGTTTCCCCAGGGTCTTTTCTTTACCTCTCTTTGATTGGTTCGTCTTCTGACTGCCTTCCTACAGCTTCAGAATTCTTGTGAATCCACTGTCCTAGCTGTTGATAGTGGGTTCTTTTTCTAGAATCAAAATGCCTTCCAAAATTTGCAGTCTGGTATGGTCATGTTCCTGTTTTAATATCACGGTGTTGTCGGCTAGCATTTCCCTCGTCTGTTGCAAAACTGTCTGTTGCTAAATCCATTGTTGATAAGTACTTCTCGGAGTCTTTCTGCTTCCCAACAATATATGGTTGTCAAATGAGTGTCTTTATCATATCATCCTTATACCTGTCGGGGCATTCGCTTTTAGCATTTCGAAGTATTCCGTTGTTTGTAGACTTTACAAACACAGATGTCTCAAACTTCTAATTTTCCGCAATATATATATATATATATATATAATATTTATATATATATCAATGATCAAACCACAATAGGAAAATAGGAAAACAAGACTAAGATCTTTAAACCGTAACAAGCGGTCTTCGTCAGAGTCAAAACCCCAACAGTTGGGTTTTTGACTCTGAGACGAAGACCGCTTGTTACGGTTGAAAGATCTTAGTCTTGTTTTCCCATTTCTTATTGTGGCTTGATCTTTGATATTATATATATATATATATATATATATATAAATGTGATAAACGTCTCTTTATTTTATGAATCATAATGGTGAAATAACTTGATTGATTATATCTGATATTGACTTGGACTTTGTAGCGTTTATACTGAAGAATGACTGGTGTTTACTGGCGAAGAGAGCTGAAGCAGTATAAAGTTATTGCATTTGAATCAAGGAAGCAAAAGGCATTGTCTGTTCTCCGAGGCATTATAGATTTTAAGGATTGGCTTCTCATGAATACTGAATGACTTTGGTCGAAACACGACGCGAGTCACCAACATTTTATTGCACTGATCAATAAGCTATTTCATCCATTCTTAACGTTCTTTACAATAGCGTAATGAACACATTTATTGTTTTAAACCCAGCTATAATAGAAATAATTAAAAAAAAAAAAAATATTTTCATCTCTTATTTCAAACATACAAAATATGCATAATTTTAATTCATAATTTTATCTACAATTACTGTAAACAAACAACACTGTACATTACAAATCACTATTCAATATTTTCGCCATCTCAGACAAGTTATCATTATGTGAATTATAAAGAAAGAAATAGAATAAGAACCGATAACACATTTTAAAATTTGAGCATCCTTCGTTATCAGGAGAAGCAGGACAGAAGTTGTTGGATAATGTTCCGCGTGACACATAGTTAGAGAACTGACACATCACTTCAAAAATTTCGGTTTCAACGTTATCAGGAGAAGGAGTGGTTGACGAGAAAGATTTAATTTTCATATATTTCTCGTCGACTTTTTATACTATAATATCGTCATTTTCCACCATTGTTAAAAACACTGAATAGTGCAATTCAACAATCATATACATATATATATATAGATAGATATAGATTTTTCAGTCAGTCCCCTACTTTCTCCTACCGTAGACCTTCCAACCTGAAATCCATTTTTACCCATATTTCCAACAGCCCCTGTGCTAGCAGAGGGATGAAGCGATGTGAACGCCGTAACTGCCAAACCTGTCCCCTAATTAACTCCAGTCCTTACTTTACTTCCCCTCTCAGTAACGACTCCTATCCTGTTCCTTCTGATACATCTTGCACTTCCTGTAACTGCGTTTACCGTTTGGAGTGTACTCGATGTGATGCTTTTTACGTTGGCTTGGCTTCAACCAAGCTGAACCTGCGTATGAACAATCACAGGCGTCCGTTGGTCAGCGCAGAGACCTACCCATAGCTATCCATGCTAATTCCCATGACCTCCCTTTCAATGATTGTTTCAGGGTACAAATCCTCAAACAAATCCCCGAGTCTAATCCCCATGTCACCCTTAGAGCTTCCGAAGAGGCATTCATATGCCTCCTTGGGGCTCGTTTCTCCTCCTGGTCTCAACCTGTACCGTTAATTATTTTTATTTTTTATTTTATTTTATTATTATTATTATTATTATTATTTTATTATTATTATTTATTTTTATTATTATTATTTCGTATTTTATATATTTTTTATCTTTTTTTCTAAATAAATATTGGAAGAATTTCTATTTTTCCTCTCCTCCGCTGGGAGCAGCATTGCGGTGGTTCCACGAGTTACTCTGGAGGCCGTAGTAGTTTGCTTCTCAACGCGAGTACTTCGCACTTCTTCCCGATGACGACGGATGTCGAAATATCGAAGTGAGTTCTGTAGTGTCTTTCTGTGTTCTTTTCTATGTGTTAAAGTGTATATAGATAGATATTTATATCGAGATTCGTGAGTGTTAGTCCTTTTTCTTGTGTTCTCTAGCTGTAACTTTAATTATATATATATATTTCATTGAACAACTGACCGTATTTCACTGATGTCATTTTCTTCACCAGTTTTTCAAGGATTCTGAATACCTTCTTCTTTCCTGGTGAAGAAACTGGTGAAGAAAATGACATCAGTAAAATACGGTCAGTTGTTCAATGAAATATGCCTAAATGAAGGACTGCTTCGAAATTTTACAAATATATATATATATATATAATATACCACCTCGTATATGCAATTTCAAATAATTCACTCTGATGTTCTTAAAGTTTACAAATATGTATATTATTTTTGATTGTAAAACTGAAGAAGAACAGTAAGTGTTAGAAACGTGTTGTTGGTTTTCATATTAATTTTTTTTTTTCTGGGTGAAGTAAATTTTTTTTTGAAATTCCCCAGAATACTGATTTTTTTAAATATTCTATTAATTTTTATTTTGATTACTTCGACTACAATTTTATGTATTTAGAATTAATTTTTTTTCCGGATTTATGCTTTAGTTGTTTGATATTGTGGGGGAAATCGGGTGGACACTCATTGGTGGCACTCCGTAACTATATTTTAGCTTTATGACGACAGAAAGTCACGTGGACTTTGCCGTTTTAGTCGTCTTTGGGGGTTTGTCGTGATTACTAATAAGGAATCATTTAGAGCAAGTTGGTTTGGATGACTTGAGAGTTTACTCGAATAGTTTCTAGAGGTCGTTTGCACAGACGCCAACGAAGAAGACTTTAATATCTAATTCTATTAGTTATGAACTGATTTGTTCGTTCCACAGGTGGAGGCAATCTAAATTATTGTTTCCTTTATGAAGAGTGTGTTTAGCGGTTTTGTTAAACACCACCCTCTGCGATGATTACATCTTAGGCAAGGGTCTCATTTGAGGTTCGCTCGAGGGGGAACTTGATTGTGTTTAACTCAATATAATGCTTAGAACAGGTGAGGTTTTGAGGTACCTATACTGTAATTTACTTTTACTAACAACAAGCTTTTGATTGACTGCTTCTCCGAAGACCCAAAAAATTACACACTTATACATATAGTTATACAATTATACATAAATACAGTCATATGGATTCGTCCGATTTTAAAGGCGGAAAATTTGGCTCATTTGATATTTGGTACCCATTTCAGTTATGTTTGCTTTAGCAGAACATTTGGTTCATTTGTTATTTGGCATCCATTCAATTTATGATTGCTTTAGCAGAACATTTGGTTCATTTGTGATTTGGTACCCATTCTACTCATGATTAATTTAGCAGAAAATTTGGTTCATTTGTGATTTGGTACCCATTCTACTCATGATTGCTTTAGCAGAACATTTGACTCATTTGTTATTTGGTACCCATTCTACTCATGATTGCTTTAGCAGAACATTTGGCTCATTTGTTATTTGGTACCCATTCCAGCTATGTTTGCTTTACCAGGACATTTGGCTCATTTGTTATTTGGTACCCATTCCAGCTATGTTTGCTTTACCAGAACATTTGGCTCATTTCTTATTTGGCATCCATTCAATTTATGATTGCTTTAGCAGAAAATTTGGTTCATTTGTGATTTGGTACCCATTCTACTCATGATTGCTTTAGCAGAACATTTGACTCATTTGTTATTTGGTACCTATTCCAGTCGTCATTGCTTTAGCAGAACATTTGGCTCATTTGTGGTTTGGTACCCATTCCAATCATGATTGCTTTAGCAGAACATTTGGCTCATTTGTGATTTGGTACCCATGAATTAGTTTCATGAACCTCCCTCCAGATTGGGGAATCACTCACAAACTGGATTGATGTTCACAAACGTGATATAAATTTGGTAATCAAATTTTTAAATTTAAATTTTTTATATATTTTATCTCAAATACTTATAGAGTCATATGAAAACATTGCTATATGCACCAGAACATAGTGAATTATACGGTTTAACAATATTTAAAACAATATGATGAAGTGTTAGCTAATTATTAAACTAATTAGTTAGTATATCATCACAATTCATCATCGCAATTTAACATATTGTTTGTCAATACAATATACATATTATATTAATAATCAAAAGATTATTTTTGGCCAAAGTTATGAAAATGTGAAAAAAAGGACAATAAAGCAACAAAAAATATCTTCTTTACTATGACTATCAATTCAATAAATCAGTTTTGGCAAAAATGTTCCTTAAACAGTAAACTCGTATACTTATTGTATTACTTGATGATGGTGGATATGTCGAAACTATAAAAAAAAATGGCACAATGAAAGAATTAAAAATATATATATTGTCTTCCTTTTTAGTACGTTTAACGTTTACCTTCTATAGTTAGTGCTAATAATTTTTAAACTCTCCTTATGTTATAACTTATTGTACGTGTGTTATATTGTTTGGTATGTTATAGGAACTTATTGGGACCCGTTATTTATGGTATGTTTGTGACGCAATCAATATTATTGTCCTCTGTGTTACACGATTACACCCGTTTAGCAGGTGGTAATTAAAACGTGAGTTTTTAACAGTTATTGCTAACTGTTTAGTAATAAAACACTCTCAATTTACCTTTGATCTGGTATTTAAGAGTCATAAAAAATAAAAAAAAACCCTGTTAACCAATTAGATGAGGCCTGGGAAACCTTTCTAGAACTGGGGGCTGCAGTATATAATGTCCAAGTTAGCAGGTATTTGAAAATATATATATACTCGTATATATATGTTTTGTTAAAAATTATGCCAATTTTTATTTTTGTTCTTTGACGAGTGAATTTTTCAAACTTTCTGAATATGGCTTTCCACCTTTCCGGTAAGATAAAATAAAAATTGGCATAATTTTTAAGAAAACATGTTTAAATGAAGGTCTGCTCCCAATATATATATATATAAATATTTCACATAAACACGTGAAATAACAATCAATGATCAAAAAACAATAAGAAATGGGAAAACAAAACTAAGATCTTTCAACCGTAACAAGCGGTCTATAGAAAAATCTTAGTCTTGTTTTCCCATTTCTTATTGTGGATTGATATATATATATATATATATATATTGGGTTACTTGCCGTTGGGTCTACAACGTGCTTGGTCTCCCTTTCTCGTTTCTTCCTGAAGACGGTGAGTCTGTAAGTGTGTTTCCTTACTCCTTCTTGAATTTTGAACTATATGGTAGAAACAAATGGAAACAAAACTAAAGTTTATCAGGACTCAGTCAGTTCTTAAGGTTCAAATTAAACTCGCATTGCTAACGTTTCGATTTTTATGTAATACCTTTTCCATTCAAACTAGACAGTTTTTGCTACTGATAATGGATAATTAGTTTATTTTTATGACTATACCATTTTTTTGTTTTTAGTCATTGTTTGTTAGTGAACAAAAAAAAAAAAAAAAAGTTGATTTTGATTTGGGACAGTAGTGGTTGAAGAGGTTTTGAATGGGTGGGTGGGTGTTTGTGGGTGGGAGGGGGGGAGGGGGGGGGGCTTTAGGAAGGAGAGCTGGGCCAGATAGAGTGGGTGGAAGGCGTAGGAAGATAATATGCAGATAACAACACCCTCGCAGCCCTACGAGAAATACAACTAATTCATATTCAAAAGGAATACCTTATCGTATCCCTCCCCCCCTTTAGAGAGACATTAGATCCTGTCGCAAGCCATTGTCAATATGGGGCCTGCTATCAATTTCCCAGGACCTCCCTTGTGACTGGAACCAAAGCTGTATCGATGCCGATGTCTTGACTTATAAAACACTGTTCTACTCTAGCCAAGGGAAACAAGCATAACAGCATACCTTCTACAAGTCGTCCATTGATACTCAATAACTCAAACCAAAGTGCATCCTTCTATTGAATGATTCAGTTTTCAAGTCTCTACATTTATTCCATATAAAATAAACCTTCATAAGATTCTAACATAGTGCAATCAGTTATTATGTGGTATTTAGTCATTGTAGGGTAAAAAAAAACTAATGAAACAGTCTCAACATATAAAAATTTAATCGTATAAACAACGCATTTCAAACACATAGTGTTCTTCTTCAGGAATTAACTAAGGGTGAGTGTCTGTGGTACAACTTTTTATATGTAGAGACTGTTTTATTAGCTTTTTACCCTTCTTAAGATGTTGTCCACGTTTATTAAGTTATTTCTTTATTATGGAAGATGGTTTGCTATGGTTTGTTTACTATGGAAGATTGTTTGTTATGGTATAAGCCAGAGTAAACGAATGTTGATAAAACCATTCATTTATCAAGATTTAATATATTTGACGTTGATAACATCTTATGAAATAAATTTCAGTTGAAACTTTCCTTTCTGATAAAGAGTGAAAACTCTTGAGTTGGAGATTATTGTGTAAGATTGTTTGTTATGGCTTTTTTATTTTGGAAGATGTTTGCTATGGTTTCTTTATTGTTTATGATTGTTTGTTATGATTTTCTTATTATGGATGATTGTTTGTTATGGATTTTTTATTTTGGAAGATGTTTGCTATGGTTTCTTTATTGTTTATGATTGTTTGTTATGATTTTCTTATTATGGATGATTGTTTGTTATGGTTTGATTATTATGGATGATTGTTTGTTATGGATTTTTTATTTTGAAAGATGTTTGCTATGGTTTCTTTATTATGGATGATTGTTTGTTATGGTTTGATTATTATGGATGATTGTTTGTTATGGATTTTTTATTTTGGAAGATCTTTTCTATGGTTTCTTTATTCTGTATGATTGTTTGTTATAGTATAAGCCAAAGTAAAAAAAATATTGATAAAACTATTCATTTAGCAATATATATGAATATTTATGAAATATTATGTATTCATATAACAAAACAAGTTCTTTTTCTGTTGAAGATAAAAGTCAAATGAAAAAGTAAAATGTATTTATACAAGAAAGAATTTTTTACTTACTGGACTATCTAAACACAAAGCCAGGGGGACTGTCTAAACGTACATCAGTTCATAATGACTCAAACTACAATAAATGTTTATATAGACTGATTCTATTTCTAGTGTCTACAATAATTCCTTATAAAATAAACGTTGTTAAACAATTTTCTCGTTAAATAAATTTCTTTTTAGTTTTCTTTGTAATATAGAGTTAAATCGCTGAGTCATAGAGGAATATTGTTTGTTATGGTTCTATTGTTTAAAGGTATTTAACCTTTTCTTGTCTTATAAAAGTATTGAAAATGATTAAAGGCTATTTTATTTACTTTTTTAGCGGTCAATGAGTACGGTACTAATTTACCTAGTACCGTTTACTACTTAGTAATGTAGTACCATTTATTACGGTTTAACGTAGTACCGTTTACTATATAGTAACGTAGTACCGTTTACTACATAGCAACCTAGTACCGTTTACCACATAGTAACGTAATACTGTTTACTACGTAGTAACGTTTACTAAGTAGTAACGTAGTACCGTTCACTACGTAGTAACGTAGTACCGTTTACTACGTAGTAACGTAATACCGTTTACTTCATAGTAACGTAATACCGTTTACTACATAGTAACGTAGTACAGTTTACTAGGTAGTAACGTTGTACCGTTTACTACGTAGTAACGTTGTACAGTTTACTAGGTAGTAACGTTGTACCGTTTACTACGTAGTAACGTAATACCGTTTACTTCATAGTAACGTAATACCGTTTACTACATAGTAACGTAGTACAGTTTACTAGGTAGTAACGTTGTACAGTTTACTAGGTAGTAATGTTGTACCGTTTAGAAAGCAGTTAATCTAAAGTGAGTAACTGATTTGTACTAGTTTAGATTATTATTTGTTTAAAAATAAGGCTGTTCTTAAGGCGGACAATAAAGACCGTCCTTAAATTATACAATATAACTGTCCTTAAGTTACCGTACAATGAGTAAATACCATAGGCAATAACTGATTTGCACTACGTTAGATTCTTATTTGTTTAAAAATAACACTGAGTTTTAGGTGGACAATAAAGACTGTCCTTAAATTATACAATATAACTGTCCTTAAGTTACCGTAAAATGAGTAAATACCATAGGCTACTGATTTGCACTACTTTAGATTCTTATTTGTTTAAAAATAAGGCTGAGCTTAAGGCAGAGAATAAAAGACTGTCCTTAAGTTACACAATAAGCCAGTCCTTAAGTAATATTGATGCACCATACATCTGTATCCGTATGGTTGTTACCTTTGTCTAAAACAGTTAGTTGAACTTGACGGGAGCTGTTTCCGCCTGACCAGTCACAAGCACTACTCCTAACGGACTGGTCGGCTAATTAAGCGCTTGCTGGCTCGCAGGTAAGTAATTAATACCGGTTGGTGCAATCAAAAAGGAGGCTGTTTGCTTTTGCTCTTGTGTAGATTGATTCCTGATGGCCAAAACCCCCCCACTCCCACGCCCGCGCCTTATTCCTTTAGCCAGTCCTTATTCGTTACAAGTCCATTTATAACCCCCCCCCCCCCCCCCCCAATAGTCCACAGTAGCCAGTCCTCTTCTCTTTTTAATAGCCAGTCTGAATGGCATTCAGATTTAATTAGCAACTGTATCTTTATGATGAGAATGCTAACTATTTCACTTCAATGTGCAATGTTACTTGAAATGGTATGGTTTAATATGGAATACGAGCGACTATCTGTATGGATTTATGCTTCTTCAACTTCAACTGTTCTCTTGTTGAATATTGACAGTCTTTAACTCTCAGTAACAGTTCACCAAACTCTCAACTCTGCCTCAGTTGTAGCAACTCTGCTACCTTCAACCTTTTCTGGTATCACAAGTGGCCTGCTTGCAGCCTATGTGTGTTCTCTCGCGGGGAGGCCACTGTAACCTAACCTAACCTATCTCCAACCTAACATCTACTCTTATACTGTTCCCCTACATCGTAACTAAAATAGATAATACATATTTAATCCACACTTTACCATTACTTACTTTATTTTCTGTATTACCTATGAATATATGTTATTGTCAGCGAAGACTCTAAGAGCACCTTTCCTATTCTGCTCTTGTTTACTAGCAATAGCAACCAGAACAGATTTAAACATTTATCAGAAAAGGTTCCGATACTATGTATTTTCTGGTATATACTAAAACTTTATTGTATTTATAAATATTGAATTATAATATCCAATAAGTTCTAAATTAACAAAATTTTCTACTGATTTCCTCAATTCAGTTCAATATGCCTTAAAATTTTGCTGCACACTTATACATTTATATAAATATGATCAAACCACTAAGAAAGATATTAGTACGAAAAAAAAAGACTAAGATCTTTCAACCGTAACAAGCGACTCTTATCAGAGTCAAAAACCCAACTCTATGGTTTGATCATTGATTGTTACTTCACGCGTTTATGTGAAATCTATATATATATATAATATATATATATATATATATGATCAAATCACAATATGAAATGGGAAAACAAGACTAAGATGTTTCAACCGTAACAAGCGGTCTTCGTCAGAGTCAAAACCCCCAACTAAAAACTACTATTGTGGTTTGATCATTGATTGTTATTTCACGTGTTTACGTGAATCTTTTTATCTATATATTAATATATACTTTGTCGTTATCAGCCTTTGGAGCGATTCACATCTATTCAAGACAACAAGGACATGGAAATATAGTAGTGAGTTTCAGTGATCTCTTTTCTCTGTGTTTTTTTGAAAATTATAGTATATATATATATATATATATATATATTATATATTAATTATATTAGAAATATAATTAAATTACATTATATAATTTATATTATAAAAATATAAAAAAATTATTCTTGATATTTTAAAAGATTTACCTCTGAGGAAATCTACAAATATGGACGAAACTTTGGATTAAATTACATTATAGTTTGATTGTATTCATAGTTATCTATAATGTTTCGTGTTTATATTATTTGGTTGTCCTGTCATGACTTACCTGTTAATCTATAATGCAACCCGTGTTTGATTTGAAAGCAGTTTGTTGATACCATTCCTTATTTTTTTTTGCAGAGAAATGCAGCGAAGAAGGCGGCCTGCGCGTCAACGGCAAAGGCAAGAAGATGAGGAAGCCGAGGACAATATACTCGAGCTTGCAGTTGCAACAGCTCAATAGGAGGTTCCAGCGAACCCAGTACCTTGCCTTGCCTGAACGGGCCGAACTGGCCGCGTCCCTCGGCCTTACCCAAACCCAGGTAACATTCAAGTCATCATATACCGACAACAAATACATCCTCTCTCTCTCTCTCTCTCTTAATATATATATATATATATATATATATATATATATATATATATATATATATATAAATCAGTAACCTATACATACGAGCTACTCTACTTACGAGAAAACTCGAGATACGAGAGGTCTTTCGAGCAAAAATCTTGCCTACATACGAAGAAAATCCAAGTTACGGAGAAAATCCAGATGGTTCCGCTAGGTGTGGCCAAAGTTACGAGAATCAGTTACAAAACTGAACCCAGTAACGTTAAAAAGCAAAAAAAAGAGAAATGAAATTAGTGCCGTAAAAAAAAAATTATTTTTCATTGTATGTTAGTGTATCATTGTTATGTTGTTATCGTTACGTACTCGTAGTGTGTATAATTTTGCGAAAGTAGCTGTATATAAAAATAACCTTTGAAAATGGTCGATGTGGACCGAAACATGTTGGTTTATAAAAATAAAAATTTTGGAGAATTAATATATCTAGTACCGAACTCTTGGAAGCGGTCAGAAGATGGGAAAAATTAACTAGAAAAGGTGTGAAATTAGAAATAGGCATAAGTTTTAATAAAACTTGTATAGATGAAAGCCTGCCCCCCCAAATACACTAATATATATATATATATATATATATATATATATATATATAATATATTATTATCAAAAAATTGTTCTTGACCTCTTCTATTCTATTGTATGTGGTGGGTTTTGTTTTTGAGGGCTAGGTCATATAAAAGAAAATAAACTCCTTCCTAGGCCTACGTTTCGATGTATAACTCCTTCCTAGGCCAACGTTTCGATGTATAACTACTTCCTAGGCCAACGTTTCGATGTATAACTCCTTCCTAGGCCAACGTTTCGATGTATAACTCCTTCCTAGGCCAACGTTTCGATGTATAACTCCTTCCTAGGCCAACGTTTCGATGTATTTGTAAATCATCTTCAAAATGAAGGAAGGAGTTTATTTTCTTTTATATGACCTAGCACTCAAAAACAAAACCTATCACATAATATATATATATTATATATATATAAATATATTATATATTATATTTATATATATATGTGATCAAACCACAATAAGAAATGGGAAAACAAGACTAAGATCTTTCAACCGTAACAAGCGGTCTTCGTCAGAGTCAAAAACCCAACTGTTGGGTTTTTGACTCTGACGAAGACCCTTGTTACGGTTGAAAGATCTTAGTCTTGTTTTCCCATTTCTTATTGTGGTTTGATCATTGATTGTTGTTTCACGTCTTTATGTGAAATCTTTTTATTATATATATATATATCAGTTCAAAAATGAAGACTTAGACAAGTGTGTCTCTTTCTCTGTGTTGCTTTTCTTCATTTTGGAACTGATTTGCGTCCAGTTTGGATCGTTTTTTTCGAATTTTGAGTGGATATATATATATTTATCATGATTTGTTTTCTTGACCCAATATTTATATGATGTGATTTTTTTGAGGTTTGAGGTCCAATGATTTTAAACTAGTCCTTTTGCCGACGTTTCGACCAGTTTGCAAAAGGACTAGTTTAAAATCATTAGACCTCAAACCTCAAAAAAATCTCATCAATATATATATATATATATATATATATATATATATATATATATATATATATATATCTTTGTTGTTTATTGTCCTTCACTGATTCGACGATTTTAAAACATCTAATTACATATTTACCTCTTTCGGTCAATATATTTGTATGCTTATGCTGATTTGTGTAATTTCAAACCTCAAATGTTTTTCTTATTGTGGCATTGTTTGTATTCATATGTTTCTTTGTTCAACCTCAACCAAACATAAACACAAACCTCAACCTCAAACCTCAAAACTTCTAACTAAATGTTTAAGTCATTAGAGCGAGCGAGTTGTTTATAATCTAATTCTGACTTTCTACCTCGTACCCTTTAGCTATATCCCCACCAGTTCTTGGAGAAACGCAGCTTCTTACGTATGGAGTTTTTACTCAATTCTTATTGTCAGCATGATTGATCATAAACCGAAGATTTGAATATTAAAGGTGTTAGGGAAGGTACACGCACTTTCTTTGTAAGGGATTATTACCAAACCTTTAGTTATTTATTATCTATTAAATACATATTTAAATGCGGCTCAAAAAAAATTTTAAATTTTCAAAAATGCTTCGAACTATCAAGTTAGCCACCTCTGTAATAAATGATATAGACGTGTGTTTTATAAGATACAGTAATTGAATTAATGGATATATAGAACAACAGTATGAACGGTTTACGTTACTAAGACATACAGTAACAACTTACGTTCATTGCTAACATACGTTCGGAAATTTAGAACGTAACTAAAACGTACGTTGAGAATTGACTATATCTATACATTCTTAAAAGGATTTGACATAAACACGTGAAATAACAATCAATGATCAAACCATAATATGAAATGGGAAAACAAGACTAAGATCTTTCAACCGTAACAAGTGGTCTTCGTTAGTTGGGTTTTTGCCTTTGACGAAGACCACCTGTTATGTTTAAAAGATTTTAGTCTTGTTTTCCCATTTCATATTGTGGTTTGATCATTTTCTATGCATTCTGTAACGTGTTTCCTTAAATCAAACACTGGAACTGAAATAAACTAGTTTACTTTAATACTTTCTTTTAGGGTTGTACAACGAACATTTTGTTGTATCCCTTTTAATTTTTTACACATATTGTACATTTGAAATTCCATTAAACATACTATCTAACAAATTTAATTTGTAGTACGATCACATATATATATGATTATATGTAACAAGAAAACATCAAATCTATTTTATATGAGCTCTTATATAAAAATCATTGTACAACTATATAATTACAACTATAAACTGTATACAACTATATACTATAAAGTACAACAATATAATGTATATTCTATTATATTGTAAAGTATATGTGTAAAACTTTAAAAATATAAGAATATGGCTTAAATTATACTTTAATACTAACAAAATTTACAGAAAAAAATACATAGGGCGATATACTAATTATCGTAAAGTCATAAGAATACGTTTTGGGTCATAATCAGAACCCCGATACCAAAAAATGCATTGTTGAGTCATAAACACAGAGTCTTTGATAACGACTTTTGTGGAATTTCAGCAGAAATGTTCTCATTTTTCCTTGTTTTTGTTTTATAGAAGAATAAATAGTATATCATCTGTTAGTATAAAGAAGAGGTTCCCAAAGTGGGTTCCGCGGAACCCAGGGGTTCCTTAACGGACTGTCTGGGGTTCCGTGAAAAAATTTGGTAAAAAATATTTTAGTAAAATTTTTTTTACGGTTGAAAGATCTTAGTCTAGTTTTCCCATTTTTTATTGTGGTTTGATCATTGATTGTTATTTCACGTGTTTATATGAAATCTATTTATATACCCATAAGTAGAAGTGGTCAAAATTTTATTCATATTTAGGATGAATCACTAGTCAGTTTTTGGAACTATCTGATTCCCAAATTTCCTGCTATTGCAAATGTAGTACATCACACATTGCTACCATTTCCCACTACCTGCTTTTGTGAAACTGGATTTTCCCATTAAACTGCCACAGAATCCAAATACCGATGTAGACTTAATGCTGGGGCTAACTTGAGAATCAAACTCTCAACTATCAAGCCAAAAATTATTATAAAACAAACTTTGTTAAAATTGATAGTAATTCTGTTTTGTGTGTTATACACTTGTAGAAAATATGAAAATTAAAATCTTTTAGTTTTAAATTTTTATTCGAAAAATACACATTGCAGTAGTATTGAATTTTTAAATGTTTTTCAACGTACATACTATTTAAAAAGGCATATGAAAATATTTATATTATGATTGTATAAAATCATTAGAATCTGGGGCTCCCGGGAAAGTTACTGAACCGAAAAGAGTTCCGCGTCGAAAAATGTTTGAAAAACTCTGGTATAAAGTAACAGAAATTTACTGTCGTTGTATATGAGCGTGTCTCTAATATCATTGTGGAGCATTTCATTTGCCTTACGATCGTGTATATAAACACATTTTAGTTAACTGCATTTTAGCAGTTGTGTATGAGCGCTCTTCAGATACCACTTCTTTTGTAATTCCTTTGGTGCACATATCATTAAAGTAAGGAAACAGTTTTATATGAGCAGTTATATGAGTGCTCATGTAACATAATTTCTCCAGCATCTATTTAGTTTATGATCGTATATATGATGATATGTTTATTGAAAGCATGAATGCAGTTGTATATGAGCTCTTAAACAACATCCTTTCTGTTTGATTCGATTTAGTTAATGATTGTATATACAAATTATTAAAATATATAAGATAGGAATCATGAAGGAAGTTTTATATGAGTACTCATGAAACATTTCTGACACAGTTCACTTATCGTATATGATATTTATCATGAAATCACGGATGCTGTTCCGTATCATATTCCATCAAACATACTTTCTTAGGAATTTAATTTCTTTTATGATCATATATATGATGATGTCCAATAAGAAAGCACGGAGGATATTTATATGACCACTCATCAATCATTTCCGGTGCATTTCAATTTTTTTTCGATCTTAAATACGATGATATGTAACAAGAAAGCACGTAGGCTGTTTTGTATAAACTTTCATCAACAAATACTTTCCAACGTATTTCATTTGTTTTACGATCTTATATATGATGATATATAACAAGAAAGCACGGATGCTGTTTCCTATAAACTTTTATCAAACTTACTTTTCAACGTATTTCATTTGTTTTGCAATCTTAAATACGATGGTATGTAACAAGAAAGCACGGATGATGTTTTGTATAAAGTGTCATCAAACATACTTCTCAACGTATTTCAAATGTTTTACGATCTTATATATGATGATATGTATCAAGAAAGCACGGATGATGTTTTGTATAAAGTTTCATCAAACAAACTTTCTAACGTATTTCAAATGTTTTACGATCTTATATATGATGATATGTATCAAGAAAGCACGGATGATGTTTTGTATAAAGTTTCATCAAACAAACTTTCCAACGTATTTCATTTATTTTACGATATTAAATACGATGATATCTATCAAGAAAGCACGGATGCTGTTTTGTATAAAGTTTCATCAAGTAAACTTTCTAACGTATTTCAAATGTTTTACGATCTTATATATGATGATATATATCAAGAAAGCACGGAGGCTGTTGTGTATAAAGTTTCATCAAACATACTTTCTAACGTATTTCAAATGTTTTACGATCTTATATATGATGATATATATCAAGAAAGCACGGATGATGTTTTGTATAAAGTTTCATCAAACAAACTTTCCAACGTATTTCATTTATTTTACGATCTTAAATACGATGATATCTATCAAGAAAGCACGGATGCTGTTTTGTATAAAGTTTCATCAAACAAACTTTCTAACGTATTTCAAATGTTTTACGATCTTATATATGATGATATGTATCAAGAAAGCACGGAGGCTGTTGTGTATAAAGTTTCATCAAACATACTTTCTAACGTATTTCAAATGTTTTACGATCTTATATATGATGATATGTATCAAGAAAGCACGGATGCTGTTTTGTATAAAGTTTCATCAAACATACTTTTCAACGTATTTCATTTGTTTGCGATCTTATATATGATGATATATAACAAGAAAGTACGGAGGCTGTTTTATATGAAACATTTCTTGTGCATTCTATGCGACAGAAATAGACTAATAGAAATATACGAAAGAAAGTTAAAATCTTGTGGTTTAGATTGGTCAGAGCTAATCTGTTTTGTTGCATGGAGTAAGTTTGTAAGTTTTAAGGAGCTGCCAGGGCAGTTTATGGAAACACATTTATAATGGATAATGTTTACATGTTGTTTTAATAAGAATTAAAAGGCCGAGAAGTCTTCATTGCTAATGTAAATTCTTCGATAAAAGGAACTGTTGTTCTTACTAATAACAGTGCGGCCAGGGGGTATTTTTTCTTGTTAATTACTGTTTTGACTCAAGCAGTCTTGGCAATAAATAAAATTAAGACACGCGAGCTGGAGGAGTGCAATAAACAATCCGCTTGGGGCGAGCGGGATCAATAGGGCTGGTGGTTTGTTGATGTAATATTTATATGGGTATCCAGGTGAGGCACGCTAGGGCATGCTGAGTAGCGCAGTCGCCACTAGTCGTTTGAGCAGCATGGGTAACCACTTGGGTTACCCATGATCGCTATGAGCACTTAGTATACTCGAACTGTCATCTGGAGCTGCTTTAGTAACAATCATGTTGACCATGTTTTTGCTAGACATGGTCCCGACTGTTCACATGAACAGTACGAGCATAGGCAACTGTCATGTATAACCATGTCCTTTTACTTTCGCTAAAGCACTATCAGCTTGAACGGTTGTAGTAACAAACATGGTGAATTTGTTATTGGTGGACATTCACTAGGGCAGTAAGGTCATCCATGTCCAGTACTTGCGCTATCACACTATCAATTTGAGCTGCTTTAGTATCAATCATGGTGAATATATTATTGCTGGACATAGTGACTATTATTCACTGGTGACCATGTCCTAGTGACTACTAAGAACATGGCTATGTAACCCATGACCATGGGTTGTATTAATATCCATCATTGGAACCCTGTCTAGCATTACCAGTACACTTGAGCACCATGAATTGCCTTGCATGTCCGGCACTAATGTAATGGTCCGATCAGCTGGAGGTGCATTATTAACAATCATGTCACAGTATCCACTGTTAGTATATTGATGTTAAGCAGCATTGTGACTATAGAAAAATCAATCATGTTTAGATGGATTCGTCATAGTCATGGTGACACTATATTCACCTCACCATAGACATGACGCGTATGTCACCACTGTACTTTAGGCCACTACCCTCTAGAGCAGCATGCTGTGGTACCTATTATAGTGACTGAGGTCCGTCGCTACCTCAGACACCGCTCTATGCTTGAGCTAGTTCAGAACCCACAATTATGACGCCTCGACATCATTAGCTCAGTTTATCATCTGTGAGCACATTTCATTAGACACTAGGTGTCTTCCTCTCTCTATCACGGCATACTTATAACTATTCATGGTTCTGCATGGTCAACCATTAGGGAAACTGCATGCTGCACTTTACCTGAATCATTAGACTATCCTCATGCCTCGGGCTCTAGCCAATGAACACAGCTAAAATCATCTCAGATCCGGCTCCGGCTCCTACTCCGGAGCCAATCATTCTAAATTCTATAGCTCCAGTTCGAGTGTTCGCCCATGGACGGAGCCAGCTTCTTTAAAATAAAAAGTTTTAAATGTTAATCAAAGTCTTACTATTTTTCATGAAATGCAATAAAAGTGTATATTTAAAATATATTAATATGGTAGTAGCACACACATTTAAACATCATTTGCATTTTTATGAATTACAAATACCAACTAAAATCATATAGAACTAGGAAGAACCTCAAATCATTTCAGAACCAGCTCGGGAGCCCATGGACCATGGACGGAGCCAATCATTTTAAAGGTTTTGGCTCCGACTCCGAATCTGGTGTTTGACCATGGACGGAGCCAATCAATTTAAAGGTTTTTGGCTCCGGCTCTGAATCTAGTGTTTGACCATGATCGGAGTCAATCAATTTAAAGGTTTTGGCTCCGGCTTCGAATCTAGTGTTTGATCATGGATAGAGCCAATCATTTTATAGGTTATGGCTCCGGCTTCGAATCTATTGTTTGACCATGGACGGAGCCAGCTCCGGTTCCAGCTCCATTCAAAATTTTAACAATTTTAAATGACATGCAATAAAAGTGCAGTAAACATCAAAGATTATTTCATGAGGATTATTGATATAAAGAAACAATACTCCTGTTTATACGCTGACGTTTTGCCAAAAATTGTTGTTTGTCATTTCCAGCTCCGGTTCCCCCTGGCCTGCCACTAAAGTAAGTGGCTTTAGGTTGCAGTAAATGGGGTACCACTAATGGGTGGTTTCTCCACTCTTTTATTTCATTTTGTTATGTATCACTTATCAATATTACTTGTGACCTGTTAGGTATTTGTAATAAAATAATAAATAAAAAAAAGAAATAGGTTGCAGTGGCTGTCCCACAAGGGAAGACACATAAGCTCTTTGTAATAATACACAATGAAGATTGATTTTACATTGGAAGTCTTATATTTTGCCCAACTCAAGTTTATTTAAAGTAGGGACCTTTAATGAGTAACTGAGATCGTGCAGGCTCAGGACCGACGGCTTAACGTCGTCTCCGAAGGACGACGTGTTCAGATTTATTCACCTCCCGCGTGAATAAATCGAGGGCCAGGTGAGGATCGAACCCCGGACCTACCAGTTCAGAGGCTATAGCGTTATCCACTAACCTAGCCCCCCATGTTTATATATAATTTTATATAAAACTTTGGACTTTGAATTTGAAGATTCATCGTGCTCAAGGTTCCAGTTTGCCAAAAATTTAAAAGTATGATTGCTTTTCAAATCACTCCGCACATCTTAAGATCCAAGAAGCACAAATACTTTTGCCTTCTGAGTCTGTTCTGTTGACAACATGCTATACTTCTGAAGTTTGATTATTAACCTTGGTCTAGGTTCTTCAGTTACCACGACAAATGGGTTACTGTCATAATTGTCGTCTTTTGATTCACTCTGTCGCTCTCACAATTCAAGTGGCACACGTCTCCTCGTCTCCTAAGGACATCAGTGACCACATAGCCACATTACTAAAATAACTTATACAATTATTTTACTTAGAGGTCTTCTAGTTCCCTGGACATAGGTAATTTTAGCTATACATCTAAAAGCGAGTGTTGTCTTTTAATTCTTTCAGTTAGTGGTCTCCTAGATTCCCATACATTGGTGATTTCAGCTTTATATCTAAGACTAAGTGTCGTATTTTGATTCTTTTAGTTAGAGGTTTTCTAGTTTCCCAGACGTTGGTGATTTCAACTCTACATCTAAAAGCAAGTGTCACCTTTTGATTTTTTTAGTTAGAGGCCTTCTAGTTTTCCATATATTGATAATTTCACCTATATATCTAAAAGTAAGTGTCGTCTTTTGATTCTTTTAGTTAGAGGTCTTCTAGTTTTTCATACATTGGTAATTTCACCTACATCTAAAATCATGTATAGGTCGTCAAAAGTCGTCTTTTGAATCTTTTAGTTAAAGGTCTTCTAGTTTCCCAGACATTGGCTATTTCGCCTATTAATCTAAAAGCAAGTGTCATCTTTTGATTCTTTTAGTTAGAGGTCTTCTAGTTTTCCATACATTGGTGATTTCAGCTTTATATCTAAGACTAAGTGTCATATTTTGATTCTTTTAGTTAGAGGTCTTCTAGTTTTCCATACATTGGTAATTTCACCTATACATCTAAAATCATGTATAGCTCGTCAAAAGTCGTCTTTTGAATCTTTTAGTTAAAGGTCTTCTAGTTTCCCAGATATTGGCTATTTCGCCTATACACTTAAAAGCAAGTATCGTCTTTGATTCACTGTATCGCTCTCACAATTCAAGTGGCACACGTCCCCTCGCTTCCTTAGGACATCAATGACCACATAGCCACATTTCTAATGAACACTTATACGATTCTTTTAGTTAGAGATCTTCTAGTTTCCCAGGCATTGGCTATTTCGCTTATACATCTAAAAGCAAGTCTGGTCTTTGATTCACTGTGTCGCTCTCACAATTCAAGTGGCACACGTCCCCTCGCCTCCTGAGGACGCTCTGTTCACACACACACACACACACACAGTCCAAGGTTTTCGTTGCACAATCACCGCCTCGTCACACCCGACCTCTCTTACATAACCTCCGCCTCCCTCTTGCCTGTAATTTTCCACCAGACTGCTTTCAGTGCATCCATAATTATTCCTCCTCTTGCTCAGACTTGTGCTGCTTTCAGCTCCCAGATTACACACGCCAGTATCTTACTCTACAACTTTCAATAAATGTTCCTCACATATTGGAATCATCATGAATCAAACTTATTTCAGTCTCAATAATATCAGATTTATCAGACTTCTTTTACATTTCGTAGCAGCTATCAAATCACATTTAAATTTCTGAAAATTACTATGTTACTGAACCAACAGTTACACATTACATAACCCTAGAACAACACATCAGCATTTGGTTCTTTGGTTCATATGTTATTCCATCTCAACAAAGAAGTCAGTAACACGTTTAATCCCAATAATGGATATTTTATATATATATATATAATATATATACTTCGAATAAAATGAAAGGCCCGTATTGACAATAAAAACTTTAACACATAGGAAAGAACACAGAAAGACACTACAGAACTCACTTCGATATTTCGACTTCCGTCGTCATCGGGAAGAAGTACGAAGTACTCGCGTTGAGAAGGAGGAGAGTGAGCCCCAAGGAGGCATATGAATGCCTCTTCGGAAGCTGTAAGGGTGACATGGGATTAGACTCGGGGATTCGTTTGAGGATTTGTACCCTGAAACAATCATTGAAACGGAGGTCATGGGAATTAGCATGGATAGCTAAGGGTAGGTCACTGCGCTGACTAACGGACGCCCTGTGATTGTTCATACGCAGGTTCAGCTTGGTTGAAGCCAAGCCAACGTATATATATATATATTATATATATAATATACTCTATATATATATGATCAAACCACAATAAGAAATGGGAAAACAAGACTAAGATCTTTCAACCTTAACAAGCGGTCTTCGTCAGAGTTTTGACTTTGACGAAGACCGCTTCTTACGGTTGAAAGATCTTAGTCTTGTTTTCCCATTTCTTATTGTGGTTTGATCATTGATTGTTATTTCACGTGTTTATGTGAAATCTTTTTATATATATATATATATATATATATATATATATACATCAGTTCAAAAATGAAGCAAAGCAGCACACAGAGAAAGAGACACACTTACTAACTCAAATTTTCGGTTGATCCGTCTTCAGGAGAAAAGAGAATGGGCGACCAAGCACGCCGGAAACACAACGGCAGTAAACCGTCCCGGCAAATCTATTTGTAAATTCGGCGAACCTGCTTTTTAGTTGACCACTAAAATAGGAAAATAGTCAGAAATTATTTATTTAAATTAATCAAGAAGTTATTTATAAGTCAGAAGGAGTGATTAAAAACAAAAACAAACACGAAATAGAAGAAATATTTGGAATGTTATCAATATTTAGAACACCAATCTTTTGACCCGTAATATCATCTGGTCTCTTTCTGATGACAGAACTTCTGTTTGATATATATAACTGATAGGCGAAATGCGGCCCAATAAAAGAACACGTAAAAACAAACACTCACTTCTAATATATATATATCAAAATATATCTCGCTTCTTCTATTTGTTGTCTTTTTTCATTTATATATATATATATATATATATATATATAGATGACTTGTGCTAATAGTTTTTGTTATTTTTATTCCTTAACTTTCTAGCCGAAGTCTCACTTTTATTGGTTATTCTACATGGTTAGAGGTTGGCTGATGACGATGCATGTAGTGGCACTGTATAGCACTGTCATGTATGCAGAGGCGAGAGAGAGTCCCCCCTGCGTGTGACAAGGACACGTTCTTTGGCCGGCAGGTAGGCGCCTTTGGGGGCTATACAGCCAAAGCCTATTGGCCGAGACACCCTCCTGGGGTGCGTGCATGTCGCCCCAAGATGGCGTCTGTCGCAGGCTCCACCCCCCCTCCTACCCTACATGTCACCTCATTAAACACCCAAACCCCCCACCACCCCCTCAACTTGTGTGCTAATTCTACAAAACAACCTTCTTCATGCAAAATCAAAAAAAAAAAAAGTGTTCGAGTTTTCTCTTCTGCGAAAGTAGCTCCTGTTCTTCAAGTCTTCTCTCGGAGAAGGCTACGTGTCTTCGTTCATCAACTGCAGAATATCCCACCGAATGTATCCTAAAAAAATATCTCTCCTATAACAAGCTTTCAAAAAATTTGATTTTGATATCAGTTTAACTCTGATAAATACCCGTGTTTCGCTTAATAAATCTTAAACTTTTGTTTTTATTTCTTACTGTGGTTTAGAAGTTGATATATATATTAATTTTGATAGCAGTCCTTCATTAAGATATACTCATACAGTATTAAGAATTACACCAAATTTAGCTGATACCTGTTACCAAACAAACAACTCAATTTTTTTTTTAAATATGACTCTCATAACTTCGTCTAAACATCAAATAATATCTCCAATAGCAGTAGATATGTTTCGAATGATCATTCATCTTCAGGACGTGAATTCACTCTTTAAAGTTATTCATGTCTCCCTGTCTGTCGTCCCTAGGTCAATTCTCTAATTCTCCTGATGATGACCGCCATAACGGTCGAAATATTGAAAAGTGAGTTTTCATTATCTTTCTTTCTATGTGTCATAGTTTGTTTTAAGGATATATACATATATATATATTTCATTAAACACTTTTTGAACCCTTGTTCTCGTCTCTTTTCTCTTTAACTTTTCTAATTTCGTAATCAGTGTTTTAAGGTTCTCCGGGATATGAATTAATAATTCTCCAAGAGTTTTATCTTCAAAACTCATTGTTAACTATACTTTACGTTTACACTATTCACCAACATTTCAGTCATCGTTGACCATCTTCAGGGTGCTTTTAACTTCACTTGATAATACTCAGAACACTGATTAGGAAATTTGAAAAAAGTTAAAGAGAAAAGAGACGAGAACAAGGGTTCAAAAATTGCTTAATGAAATATGTATAAACGAAAATCTGCTCCCGAAAATTTGAGTCTGTAAGTGTGTTTCCTTACTCTCTGTATTACTCTCCTTGAATTTTGAACACATATATATATATATATATATATATATATATATATATATATATGATATATTATTGAATTGTTATATATATATATATATATATATATATATATATATACCAGTTCAAGATTAACAAAGAGCAACACACAAAGTAGGGAAACACACTTACAGACTCAAATTTTCGGGTAATCCGTCTTCAGGAGAAAAGAGAATGGGATACCGAGCACGTTGTAGACGCAACGGCAAGTAACCGTTGCATATATATATGTAACCGTTGTATATATATATATATATACGAGTTCAAAATTCAAGGAGAGTAACACACAGAGTAAGGAAACACACTTACAGACTCAAATTTTCGGGAGCAGATTTTCGTTTAAACATATACATATATATATATATATATATTTATATATATATATATATATATATATATCGGTGTTTGTATCGGTCGCTGGACGCATTCACGTCTCCGCTCCTTCATTCCTTCTCCTTTATATTAATATCATCTCCTTCAAGACGGCAAGACAGCCGAAATGAACGAGACTCGTGATTGTTAAGTCCTCAACGTCAAACGGTGAAACACCTTTAAGCCAAAGTTTCTTCTATATTTGTAAATAAAAGAAGAATTATTGCTGGTTGTTTTCAGAAGTCAACAGGTGTGCAGATTTAAAATAGCGATTCTTATCATCCTTTTACAATACAACACTCATTGCCTTTTAACTTTTTGTTTTAATTACAACGTAGGACAGTAGTTAATTACAGCCGGTATTTTTTCTTTACGTTATTAAGCTTCTGACTCCATGAACATTGTTGGAGTATTGCATTAATTAATTTTTTTTTTTTTAAATATTTATTTTTTTTTTTATTCTTCCATTACCTGTTTAACAGTAATTAGATACGATAGATATTAAGAGATGCAACTGCAGTTGTGCATCCACCATGAGCTGGCTGACTAACTGACTGACAGAGTTACTTTGTGTCTGGCAATTAAAAAGAGTTACATTGTTAAGGAGTGGGTGTGCATAGGTGTGCTTGATGGGATTCGGCCTGGTGCTCACGTGCCGGTTATTTCATCTTGAAAATGAATGTCGTGTCAAGTGTTCATTACTCGCGGCTTTGACTCGCAGGGATGCTTGCGAGCCAAGCAAGCGATCACTCCGCTACTAGGGCAATATATCACATATGCAGAGAGGGTGAAACAGTCCAATATTCTCTTAAACGATTTTATATATATATATATATATAAATTAAAAGAAACGGTCCAGCGGACTTTTTTAAAATAAAATAAATTCAAAACGAAGGAAACACACAGAAAGACACAGACATAACTCACATCGATATTTCGACCATCGTCGTCATCAGGAGGTGCGAAGAGCGAAGAGTCCCGCAGGAAGACAGGGTGGTACTCAACAGTTACCGTCCGCCCTGTCTTCCTGCGGGACTCTTCGCTCTTCGCACCTCCTGATGACGACGATGGTCAAAATATCGATGTGAGTTATGTCTGTGTCTTTCTGTGTGTTTCCTTCGTTTTGAATTTATTTTATTTTATATATATATATATATATATATATATATAATATATATCAATGATCAAACCAAATATGAAAATGGTAGAACAAGACTAAGATCTTTCAATCGTAACAAGCGGTCTTCGTCAGAGCCAAAAACCCAACTCAAGACTGTTGAAAGATCTTAGTCTTGTTTCCCCATAATCATATTATGGTTTCATCATTGATTGTTATTTCACGTATTGCTGTTGAAAGATCTTAGTCTTGTTTTCCCATTACTTATTGTGGTTTGATCATTGATTGTTATTTCACGTATTGCTGTTGAAAGATCTTAGTCTTGTTTTCCCATTACTTATTGTGGTTTGATCATTGATTGTTATTTCACGTATTGCTGTTGAAAGATCTTAGTCTTGTTTTCCCATTACTTATTGTGGTTTGATCATTGATTGTTATTTCACGTATTGCTGTTGAAAGATCTTAGTCTTGTTTTCCCATTACTTATTGTGGTTTGATCATTGATTGTTATTTCACGTATTTATCTGATTTGTTTATATATATATATATAAAGACATTCCATATTTGTTGAAGAAGCTAGATATCTCAGTTACATTTAGTAGTGGTGGTAATTTGTCAAATAGACTTGTCCATAACTCTAAAAGAAGCCGAAAAAACTGTTGTGTATACAGAATTCCTTGCAAGGATTGCGAGTTGGCTTATATTGGACAGACGGGAAAAGGAATGGATACAAGGATTAAGCAACATCAGTATTCAGTTAGAAGACAAGATGATAAATGTGCCTTGTTCCTACACATTAGAGACAAAAATCACATAATTAACTGGAAAGAAGCAAAGGAGTTGGTTTTTATGTCATGTGAAAGAAGAAGAAACATTGTTGAAAGCGCCCTCATAAAAGACTTTTTTAAGAACTTGGTCAACACTAGTCCAGGACTTTTAAATTAGATGAATTTCTAATTGAAGGAATTATCAAACAAATCAAGACTATTTCAACAGTTATAGGGAAAAATACTGTCAATGATGCCAATCTTACTCCTTCTTTAAATCAAAATTCATAACCTGCTTACAACTTGTATTCACTTGCTCTCTGACGACGTGAAAACGAAAGGCCTTAGAGCGACTATCTTCTTTAAGATATATTCAGGTGAGTTACCTGAATATATATATATATATATATATATATATAAATGTCAAACCAGAATATGAAATTGGAAGAAAAGACTAAGATCATTCAAGCATATCAGTTGGGTTTTTGACTCTGACGAAAACTGGTTGTTACGGTTGAAAGATCTTTAACAAGCGTACCGGTTTACATAGTTTACCATTTGCAATGACAAAATGATAAATTTCTCTACATTATTTGCTAAATTCTTCAGTAAACAACCTATATTCAGAAAATAAATATGAAAAAATCTGTTCTTTTATTTCCAATTCAAATAAATTATTAATATTTGAAAGTATTATATGACTTTAACGTATAGAGTTATTCAAATTCGATATTTAATATGGCCATGTTAAATTGCTATATTACCCTTGTTAGAATTCACGTGGGAGAGTATATATATATATATATATATTTAAAATAAACCGTGACACATAGAAAGAAACATAACAAAGGACATTTCAAGATTTGACCGTATTGGCGGTCGAAATATTGAGAAGTGAGTTATTTGTTACGTTTCTTTCCCTGATAAACTTTAGTTTTGTTTCTATTCAACGGTCGATACTTTTATCAATATATATATATATATATATATATATAACATTATTTAACTAAAACGCGTGAAACCAAAATCAAAGTTCAAAGTGAATTCTTTGAGTGGTTTGGATGTTGATATATATTTATACATACATATATATATATATATATATGAGTTAGCTTCAGCTACTCAAAGGGACTACTTCTACCCGATGACGACGACTGTCGAAATATCGTTGTGAGTCTTTTGTGTGTGTCTTTATTTGTGTTTTCTCTTTCCTGTGTGAACTATATATATCCTTTTTCGTTGGAAATACCATCTGAAACGGACGAATATAGTTCAATGTAGAAAATGAAACATTGAGAAATCAAAAGTACACACTTAAAGTCTCTAATTTTCGGTTTGAACCGTCTTCAGGAGAGGTTCACACTTTCCTTTTGAAAGATTTTGATTTTAGTTTTGAAAGGTGTGATTCTAGTCTGAATCCGAATAATAGTGTTTTCAAATAGTAAAGAAGATACTTCCTTGTTATTGCGAACTATGTTTTGTTTATGAAAATGATAACAACCTTTGGATAAACTTCAGAGCAAATGGATTTTTTGAATATTCATAAGTTGCGTTGTATTTATCAATTTATTTTAACTATTTGATGAATACAAAGTGGAGGGTGAGCAGAAGTGGATGTTTTAGTGAAGGAATGCAGCGGTTTACTGAAAGAGTTTATAAGACAGAATGAGCGAAGACAAGTGAGTGTTACTTAATGGCGACGGAGGGGTGACCTCTGGGTGACCGTCTCCAGGAGGCGTGGCGTACAATTACAGTGACACGCTACCGGCCACCGCAGCATTACATGTCATTAGGGGACACGCAACAGGCGCCACGGCTGTCGCGTTCGTGTCTCGTGTCACCGGGTAGTGAGGGGCCATCGCACGAGCTTAGGCTCAGTGGATGTCACATCCCCTGCTATACCAATCTGTACACATTTAATGCTGGGAGTGTGGAGTACATAAAACTTCTAAAGGACTCATCGCACGAGCTTAGGCTCAGTGGATGTCACATCCCCTGCTATACCAATCTGTACACATTTTCAATGCTAAGGAGTGTGGAGTACATAAAACTTCTAAAAGGACTCATGCACGAGCTTAGGCTCAGTGGATGTCACATCCCCTGCTATACCAATCTGTGACACATTTAAATGCTGGGAGTGTGAGAGATACATAAAACTTCTAAAGGACTCATCGCACGAGCTTAGGCTCAGTGGATGTCACATCCCCTGCTATACCAATCTGTACACATTTAATGCTGGGAGTGTGGAGTACATAAAACTTCTAAAGGACTCATTGCACGAGCTTAGGCTCAGTGGATGTCACATCCCCTGCTATACCAATCTGTACACATTTAATGCTGGGAGTGTGGAGTACATAAAACTTCTAAAGGACTCATCGCACGAGCTTAGGCTCAGTGGATGTCACATCCCCTGCTATACCAATCTGTACACATTTAATGCTGGGAGTGTGGAGTACATAAAACTTCTAAAGGACTCATCGCACGAGCTTAGGCTCAGTGGATGTCACATCCCCTGCTATACCAATCTGTACACATTTAATGCTGGGAGTGTGGAGTACATAAAACTTCTAAAGGACTCATCGCACGAGCTTAGGCTCAGTGGATGTCACATCCCCTGCTATACCAATCTGTACACATTTAATGCTGGGAGTGTGGAGTACATAAAACTTCTAAAGGACTCATCGCACGAGCTTAGGCTCAGTGGATGTCACATCCCCTGCTATACCAATCTGTACACATTTAATGCTGGGAGTGTGGAGTACATAAAACTTCTAAAGGACTCATCGCACGAGCTTAGGCTCAGTGGATGTCACATCCCCTGCTATACCAATCTGTACACATTTAATGCTGGGAGTGTGGAGTACATAAAACTTCTAAAAGACTCATCGCACGAGCTTAGGCTCAGTGGATGTCACATCCCCTGCTATACCAATCTGTACACATTTAATGCTGGAGTGTGGAGTACATAAAACTTCTAAAGGACTCATCGCACGAGCTTAGGCTCAGTGGATGTCACATCCCCTGATATACCAATCTGTACGACATTTAATGCTGGAGTGTGGAGTACATAAAACTTCTAAAGGACTCATCGCACGAGCTTAGGCTCAGTGGATGTCACATCCCCTGCTATACCAATCTGTACACATTTAATGCTGGGAGTGTGGAGTACATAAAACTTCTAAAGGACTCATTGCACGAGCTTAGGCTCAGTGGATGTCACATCCCCTGTATACCAATCTGTCGACATGCTGATACCAAAGAGTGCTAAAGAGTGAGGAATACATAAAACTTCTAAAAATATCATACAAAGAGCTTAGGCTCAATGGATGTCACATCTCCTGGTATACCAATCTGTGGTCATGATGATAAGAAAGAGTGCTTGAGAGTGAAGAGTACGTAAAACTTCTAAAACAACTCGTACAGCGAGCTTAGGCTCAATGGATGTCACATCCCCTGGTATACCAATCTGTGGACATGCTGATAACAAAGAGTGCTAAAGAGTGAAGAGTACTCAATGGTACATCCCCTATTAGCAAAGTATATATATATATGTATATATATATACATAGGTGTGTTATCTAATCGGGATTCGATTAGGCGAACTCTGATTGCCTAGAAAATTTGGCTCTCATTTTTGAACTTAGAAAATTTGACCGAATCCCGATTAGATAACAAACCTATTCTATCAAACGGTCGATATATTATTGAATCTGTTGTATATATATATATATATATAATACATAAGAAGAAGCAGTTATTAGTCTTCTGGGTAGTAGATCGGCTCCAGGGCTTAACGTCAATCGTTAATTGTTCCTTTATATTTTTAGTTGTTTTTACCTACTCAGTTTCATTTTTCTCCATGTTGTTAGTAGTTTTTAATTTTATTTTAAGTTCAATGTTTTCATTCATTTAATTTTTATTTGGCTTTTATTTCTTTATCTTCCTTGTCTCTCTTCCATCCGAATTTTGGCTACACTGTTTGAGTGATTCTGCTTGAACGCCAAGCCAGTCATTATCAGTCTTTGGAGCGATTCACATGTATTCCTGACATTCGAGGACATCGAAATATAGTAGTGAGTTTCAGTGATTTCTTTTGTGTATGTCCTTTTGAAAATTCCAGTTGTATATATATATATAAACTGGATTCGCAAAAAGTTCTCACATTAAATAAATCACAGAAACTCACTACTATATTTTAATTTTCTGGTCATCGAAAAATTAAATTAAATATTTTTTGAAATTTGTGTTCAATTTCAATGCTTGTATTTGTTTTAATTGCCTTTTTTGTAATATCAACAAGTTGATATTTTCTGTTGACAGAGTAGGATTGAAAGCCCAGGCTTTCAATGATGGTTTATTGGGTTCTACGAAGAGAAGAGAGTGATAGCTGGCCTCTTGGAATCGGGCGTGGAATGTTGGGTTGATGTTGCGTGACGTGGCAGTTTCTATGAAATTCTCTCTCGGGTTTCCTCCACCTTTCCACTCTCTTCCCCTCAGCCCCCCTTGGGGAAGGGGGGGTCTGGTATCGAACTCAAACACAAGCAGAGAGAGACATGCATGCTTTCGTTACATGCTCATCCAACCCCCCCCCCCCCCCCTCCCCCAAAGGCATTGATGTCACAGTGTTGTGTAATTAGCTGATGACAGGCGCGTGTTTGCGGTGACATTATCACACGCATGGCTTATGCCACAGTCTGACTGTGTTTATCTTTGCCTTAGCAACTGCCCATGCAATGGGTTTATATACTGGAAAAGTTCATTCCATGTCATTTACGCAATATTCTTTTAGCATGGTTAGGTTAGACTTTTCCTCCACCAAAAACCTGATGTAATGCTGCCTTTAAATCATTTTTCAGCTGTGAATTCCTCTCGTACTCTCTTTATTATCATTCTTTCAAAAAAAAAAAACCTACTTAATAGTACCTCGGGGGCCAGGTTAGCTGAGTGGTTAACGTACTCGACTCTAGACTGGTAGGTCCGCGGTCCAATACCCACTCACACTGGCCTTTGATTTACTTGCGTGGGAGGTGAATAAATCTGAGTAGTCGACCTTAGAAGAGGACTTGAAGCCCGCTTTGATCTTCACGTTCCTCGGCATTTTGTGCCATAACCGCTTAGTCAAGCCAGGCCAGGCCGCCTTGTTGACAAAGAGGACTTGAAGCCGTCGGTCCCAAGCCAGTACGATGTCAGTTACTTGTTAAAGACCTCTACTCTAAATATAATTGAATTAGGCAAAATTTATGACTCTCAATGCAGAATCATTGTGTGGTGTCACAAAAGAGCCAATGTTCACCCTATGCGTGTTCTCTTGTGGGACTATAACCTACCTACGTATTAGTACGTCGAAACTACATCTTATATCTGATGTTATTATTCGTTACGAAATACATAGAAAGCTTAACGACTTACAAATATTTTACAAACTGACCCAGCTACTGACTAGACATAGACGAAGCGGGCATTACTTAAACATATTGCATACTATTTGAAAGTGAAATTACATATATATGATGGGCTGACTGGGAAGACATGGAACCATTAACCTATGATTGGCTAAAATTAGATCCTTACTGACAAAGGTTAATACAGACACTGAATACTACAGGACTTCAGGTGGTTTGAGGTAATTAGAGGCAATATACCATTGGTGTTCTGAGTGAAATTAAATAATTAATTCAAATGAATGTAAAAAGTAATAACATTTATTAATAAATAAATATTCTATGACAAATAATGTTTATTTCGCTAACTTCCATATTTATCTTTTATTAATAACCTTAAATCGAACTTTATTATTAATACATATATATATACTGTGACACATAGACTGAAATATAACAAAAGACTCACTTTTCAATATTCCGACCGTAATGGCGGTCTAAATATTGAAAAGTGAGTCTTTGTTATGTTTCAGTCTATGTGTCACTGTTTATTTTAAGTGTTATCTGTCCTGCCTTTATCTGTCCTTTTTCATTTATCATGATATATATATATATACTTTAACATTAAAGTGTTAAAGTGTTTATTGTCCACACGGACCTTTCATTTTATTCGAAGTATATATATATATGATCAAACCACAATTCCAGTTGGGTTTTTGACTCTGACGAAGACCGCTTGTTATGGTTGAAAGATCTTGGTCTTGTTTTCCCATATCTTATTGTGGTTTGATCATTGAATGTTATTTCATGTGTTTATGTGAAATCTTTATATATATATATATATATATATATATATGAGTAGCAGTTTGCTTCTCAACGCAAGTACTTTGCACTTCTTCCTGATGACGACGGATGTCGAAATTTCGAAGTAAGTTCTATAGTGTCTTTCTGTGTTCTTTCTTTCCTATGTGTTAAAGTTTATATATATATGCTTAAAATAAACTATTACACATAGACTGAAACATAACAAAGACTCAATTTTCAATATTTCGATCGATAATGGATGATCTGACGTTTTTTGTTTCATCATGTAATTTATTTATTTATTTCTAGACTTTTATATATATATATATATATACATGTATATAATATTTATACATGAAATTCTCTCTCGGGTTTCCTCCACCTTTCCACTCTCTTCCCCTCAGCCTCCCCCCCCTGGTGTAAGGGGGGGGGGGTCTGGTATCGAACTATACGAGATATATATATATATATATATATATTATTCTCCCACTTAATTTTATCGAACTTTAAACTTAATTTAAAACAAATATAATACTGTACAAAGAAACTAAAGTAGTTTTAAATGTTTTCAATTGAACTCTTGACTTGAAACTGTGGAGTTCGTAGAGTTTAAGGGGCTGTAAAACTAATTGGGTACGCGGTAATAGCAGTAGAATGGGAAAGCGACAACGCAAGTAAATATTTTTGCTGAATAGCTTCTCCTTTATTCCCGTGTGTAGAAGTAGTTAAATGAGAAAGTTGTGCTTTTTTAGTGTTTTTTTTTTTGAGGGTGAGATTAAGGGTTTGCTAGAAAGCTAAACCCAAGGAGAATATTGCATTTCCCTAATTGAGGAATCCTAACTTATTCCGAACTCAAAGTGTATTTTGAAATTTATCGACGATCTTTAAAATGATTATCTGACATCTTTCATGCTCAGAATTGACGGGATAACTTTCTGAGAGATAAGGTTCTCAGATTTGTTCACCGTTTGGCGTTAAAAAAAAAAATAATGGAAAATCCACAGTGTAAATCAAAGCCAAAACTAGTAGGTTCTATAGAGAGTATGCAAGCCGTTGTGCTACTCTGGGTACCTTGAGGAAATCATAAAAATAATTAAAATCGTAAAACGTGAAGATCTCTTTCTTTCTTTTATTTTTTTTACTTTACTATAAATAATGTATAGTGATCGTGAAAAAAAAATCGATCTCGAGATTTTGACGGAATTATTTGTTTTGAAGTCCCAAAAGTCGTTTTATGAAGTTTATTTGATAATGATGATGAACGGTATGGCTTGTATCACTCTCACAAGCTTTGCGATTGAATTATAAGTCAAAAATGTTTACATTTTATTGAAGAAAAAATATTTCTCGTTGTTTTAAAATTCTGAATATATTTTTCGTTTATTGAATTTGTAACCTCAAAGGATAATGCCACAAATTTAAAACTCCATAATTAGGTGTTTAGGAGAAAAAATGTTTTTCTGAAAACAGGTTTTTGGTGAAAAAAGTGACTTTCTCATCATGCATAATTCCTCGCAAACAATAGGGATTATCTAGATTATGATCCATCAAATATTCTGGACCTTAGGGTGGTAACAAGCAATGCTAACATACTCACCCACCCACCCACGCTTCATATTCATATGTGGGCAAAATAAACTGTGTCTTTAATACCAGTCACGATGACATGCTGATTAAAGGAAGAAGCATTAAGTACCGAAGGAAGTCAAGTTTTGCCTTTAACCATCGTAACTTTGAAATAATCTCCTTATCAATTATATTTGCAGTCCACCCACACTTACAAAGCACCGAAACATCAATATTTGACTACTAATTGGTGATTAGTCGGTTTATTTTTCTTCACTTTTAGGTATTTTTTTTTTCTAATTGTTTCCCGGCTGATTGTAAACAAGGTCTTTGCATGACCCAGGAAGTCATGCTTAACATTACAATCGTAACTTATAAATAATCCTCTTATCTTAGCCCCACCCCCCTCCCCCGCCCACTAATTAGTAGCTTACTGCCCTTCCATGCCTTTACAGTAGTCTATATGGAACCCATGTTCACTATGCTACATCTAATTTATATTCTTTAACATCATTTAGAACGCCAATGTAAAGTTCACTGACTCCATTCTATCTGGTTTTTTTTTTAAAAAGCAATAATGACATTTCAACATCACTATCTATAAAATACGATATAACTAACAACCATAAGACAGCATAAAATAAATTTTTTTTTAAAGAATTTTTGTAAGTTTTCCAAAATTCAAATCAAATTTTTAAAATCAACATATTGGTTCAATTAAAATGATTTTCCTGGTCTCATATATCTTCCTTAAATTCCCTTTTTATATATTCATAAAAACCCATGATTTCAGTATTAGATATATATATATATCAAATTTGATAAATCTATCAAATATCTATCTATTCAAATATTTATCAGGAATGGGCAAGCTTTAGAGGTTCTAATAAGACTTTCTGCTTTATTTATCATATATTGTCTCATTGAAACGTTGGCAATAAGGTTTCAATTTGAACCTGAAGAACTGACCGAGTCCCGATAAACTATAGTTTATGTTTCTATTCTATGGTTGATACTTTTATCAATATTTATATATATATTATATATAACTAAAAAAAGATGATAAATCGGGATGAGGTCAGTTTCTTCCACTCCCAATCATACTTTCATTTTGCCAACGTTTCGATTTATTTCCAAATCTTCATCAAAGGCCCACAATACAAAAGAGATTAAGAAATAAAATACGTACATTTTAACAAAAACAAAAGAAATATATTATGAAATTGTTCTTGTCATACTCATGAATGTATTTAATTTTTCATAATGTACATCTTTGTGTTTGTGGATAAATAAATGTACGTATTTATTTTCGTAATTTTGTTTGTATTGTAGGAGTTTGAAAATGATTTTGAATAAAATCGAAACGTCGGCAATGAAAGTTTGAATTGAAGTGGAAGAAACTGACCGCATCCCGATTTACCTTTTTTAGTGTTATATCTGTCGCATGGTCAAGAATTTATTGTTTATATATATATATATATATATAATATATATATATATATATATATATAATATATTGATCACACCACAATAAGAAATGAGAAAAAAGACTAAGATCTTTCAACCGTAACAAGCGGTCTTCGTTAGAGTCAAAAACCTAACTGATATATATATATATATATATATAAGTATTATAGATATATATATCTATATTATATAAATATATCTGATATATATATAATATATATCAGTTGGGTTTTTGACTCTAACGAAGACCGCTTGTTACGGTTGAAAGATCTTAGTCTTTTTTCTCATTTCTTATTGTGGTGTGATCATTGATAATATATATATATATATATATATATATATATATATATAAACAATAAATTCTCGACCGTGCGACAGATATAACACTAAAAAAGGTAAATCGGGATGCGGTCAGTTTCTTCCATTTCAATTCAAACTATATATATATATATATAAAAGATTTCACATAAACACGTGAAATAACAATCAATGATCAAACCACAATAAGAAATGGGAAAACCCAACTGGGTTTTTGACTCTGACGAAGACCACTTATTACGGTTGAAAGATCTTAGTCTTGTTTTCCCATTTCTTATTGTGGTTTGATCATTTATATATATATAATTGAATGTTTTCTTAATCTGGATCATATATATTTAACACTATTTTTCTTTTTTTATCGAGATTTGGTATAGCTTCAAAAATTCAAGATAAAAATTTGTAGCTCTATGCTACAGAACTAAAATCGTCTATATTTGTAGACGAACGTCGGCTTAAAGGTGTTGTATTTTTGACGCTAGACCAAAATTTGATTAAAAAAATAGTGTTTTATATATATATTATAAGTATATAATGTATAGTTATATTTTTGGTTTTGACGTCTCACTCAGGATGCTATAATATAAAAACTATTACTCAGTTTATATTTTCTAATAGTCTTCTAGTGACAGTTTAAAATATCAATAATAGTACGTTTTTTCAACCTATTGATTAGACTACAGTAGTCGTTTTATATACAATATTATTTTAGTAAGTACATTATTATTTGTTTAATGTTTTATGAAGATCAATGTGTTTCAAAGTTAACGTGGCCAATAAACAAAAGTGATTTCCCTTTCGTACTTTAATTAGGTCAGTTAGGTATTTATTTATTCAAATTGTGTTTAATTGTTATATTTTAGCAAAAGTTGATGAAATCCTATTGGCCTTCGAGTTCTTTTGCAAATAGAGTCGATAGAGAAAGCCAGAGTATAAGAGTTTTGACTAAGAGGTCATTTGACAATAGGATCTCTTGTAAGGATCATTCCATTAGCAACTTTTGAGTGCTCACGAGTGACGTTTTACCTTCCTCTCCCTCCACAATACACTATACACAACAGTTGGGCAATAGCTTTTTTTTTTTTTTTTTTTTTTTTTTTGAATTACACACAAAAAAAATTAACCTTAAGCAAGTGTCATTGTTTTTACCAAAAAAAAAAATATAATTGCAAATCGATAAAAGAATTGATTGTTTCGTTTTCTTTTTTTTACCTATTGTCGTGAACAGACAAGAATGGAGTGATTTGAAATCATTTTATAAAGAGAAATTTTTTTTTGTTTATCTCGATTAAAATGATTTTGAAAGGTTTTTCAATTAAAGTCAGGTTATCGAGAAAAGTCATCTCATTAGTTTTGAAAAGTCATCAGTTTTAAAGAACAAGGATGCTTCTTTTGTTGAAAAGGTTCAATCATTCTATTCTTTAAAGCTTTTCGGCTTTGATAGTAACTATAGATTGTGTTTTATTTAAAGATGATGTTTCTACATTGTTTTACAGTAGAGGTTCACAAAGTGGGTTCTTAGTGGAAATCCAACTTAGTTTCAATGAAATCAAACATATTTCAAAAGCGAACTTACTAAAAAAAAAAAAATAAAAAACTCGTAAATTGACATTGCTAGTATAGGCAATACTAACAAAGATTTGAAAAATTGAAGGAATGCAACAAAAAAGATATAAAACGGGAACTTATAATTTAGCTATTCTAAGAAGATCAATGATTAAACCATGTTTTTGGTTTTGAATTTGAAAAAAATCATCAATATCAACTTTTATTATGGAAATTGAAAAAGAATGCACAAATATATAAGAAAAATTCTAGTGCATTCATACATCTAGTATGACCGATATCAGTGGCTAGATGGCCGATAAGCATCGTGTCAAAGCCTCCTATAGCTTATGTGGAAAATATTCTTTAACATAACTAAGAGGTTCCTAAAGTGGGTTCCGTGGAACCCAGGGGTTCCGTGGAACCCAGGGGTTCCGTGGAACCCAGGGGTTCCCTAACGTAATGCCTGGGGTTCCGTGAAAAATATTTAGTAAAAACATTTTTCTAAAAAAAATTTTTTTTTTGGTGGGTATGAATTTATTCTATATTTCTTGTGAATCATGAAACCGAATAATGTTTATATCTACACATACTGATAAGTAGAAGTGGTCAACATTTTATTAATATTTAGGATGTATTACTAGTAAGTTTTTGGAACTATCTGATTCTCAAATTTCCTGCTATTGCAAAAGTAGCACTTCACACATTGCTGCCATTTCCCACTACCTACTTATGTTAAACTGGACTTTCCCTTTAAACTGCCATAGAAACCAAATACCGAAGTAGACTTAATGCTGGGGCTAACTTGAGAATCAAACTCTCAACTATAAAGCAAAAATTGATTACAAAACAAACTCTGTGTTTAAACAGCTAGTAATTCTATTTTATATCATTAGTTGTGCAATCTGTAATTGTGTGGTATTTACTCATTTTGAGGTAAAATGGATAAACAAACAAAAGTCTCCACACAAATGAAGTTTTATTCAACAGCAACAACGCGTTTCGAACACTTTGTGTTCATCATCAGGAAGATAGTATAATACAAATTATATCTAATCAGTTACAAAATTAGAGTGAAATAATAAAATTCAGTTAAGAAAATTCAAGACATACCCAAGAATGTGGATGCTGACGGGTTGGTCCAGTGAAAACAACTATTTCTACTAGTCGAATTAGATAACCAGTGAAAAATCTATTTCCAACTTGTTGATTTCACTGGACCAACGCGTCAGCACCACATCCTTGGGTATGTCTTGAATTCTCTTAACTGAATTTTATTATTTCACTCTAATTTTGTAACTGATTAGATATAATTTGTATTATGAACACAAAGTGTTTGAAACGCGTTGTTGCTGTTGAATAAAACTTCATTTCTGTGGAGACTTTTGTTTGTTTATCCATTTTACCTCAGAATTCTGTTTTATGTCGTTTTCTTCCTGATTAGGAATCAGGAATACATACTACTTGGAGTAGGAGATGGAAAAGTCTGAAATACTTTCATATTTATTGCTGAAGCCGGGACACTCAGGAATTTTCTCAGTTATTGTTTAAAAGCTGAGGAGGAGAGGAAGATTTTTAATATAGAACGGGACACGAAAAAATTATCAGCCATGAAGTTCACCAAATTTCTAAGTATATCAGATAACCCCTTGCAGATATTTACTTTCTGTGTTAAATCATTTTTTCTTGTTCTCCTGACCAGTTATGGATGTTTTTTTTTAGTAGTCCAAGTTTTTTTCTTTTTTTTTTGTTCCAGTGCTTTTGAAACAGCAGAAACTGTTTTAACAACAAATGATAAGACAACTTGATGAGCGAGTCAATCATTGTCAGTTGGTTTGGTTATCAAGCTGCCGACGATATGTCAGTAGGACTGCGATAGTGTCTTCATTACGACTTAAATGTCCCTCACCCCACTATACACTGTTCAGGCTTGCTTCACAAAAAAAAATTCCTTTTCAAATCCTTCAAATCACTACTCAAAAAGATGATGGAAAACTATAAAAAATAAACTTTTTAGATCCTTAAATCACTACTCAAAAAGCTGATGGAAAACTATAAAAACAAATAAAACTTTTTAAATCATTCAAATCTCTACTGAAAAAGCTGATGGAAAACTATAAAAAACAAACTTTTTAGATCCTTGAAATCACTACTCAAAAAGATGATGGAAAACTATAAAAAACAAACTTTTTAGATCCTTCAAATCACTACTCAAAAAGCTGATGGAAAACTATAAAAACAAATAAAACTTTTTAAATCATTCAAATCTCTACTGAAAAAGCTGATGGAAAACTATAAAAAACAAACTTTTTAGATCCTTGAAATCACTACTCAAAAAGATGATGGAAAACTATAAAAAACAAACTTTTTAGATCCTTCAAATCACTACTCAAAAAGCTGATGGAAAACTATAAAAACAAATAAAACTCTTTAGATCCTTGAAATCACTACTCAAAAAGCTGATGGAAAACTATAAAAAACAAACTTTTTAGATCCTTGAAATCACTACTCAAAAAGCTGATGGAAAATTATAAAAAACAAACTTTTTAGATCCTTGAAATCACTACTCAAAAATCTGATGGAAAACTATAAAAAAAATTCCTTTTCAAATCCTTCAAATCGCAACTCAAAAAGCTGATGGAAAACTATAAAAAAACAAACTTTTTAGATCCTTGAAATCACTACTCAAAAATCTGATGGAAAATTATAAAAAAAATTCCTTTTCAAATCACTACTCAAAATGCTGATGGAAAACTATAAAAAAAAATCTTTTTTAGATCCTTGAAATCTTTACTCAAAAAGTTGATTTTAAAACTATAAAAAAAACCCCAAACAAGTCGTATAAATATGCATGCTAATAAAAGCAGCTTAACTAGTAATTACTGATTGTTAGTGAGAAATATAATGAGGATCGAGACAGAAACCTTGAGATTGATTACAGGTTATTTATACAGCGCTTTTGAATGGGAAATTCACACCTGGTGTGCCCTGCTTGGAAACCAGATCGCATCTGGCAAACCTTCAAAACAACCCCTTTTAATATTATATTTTTACTAAAAATTAATTTTATTGGTAGATTTATAAAAAAATACTGTTTCTTGATTTTACTCAGTTTAAGAGAAAAGGAATGGAAAAATTTAGTATATGTGTCAGACAAAACATACTCAGGTTTAGCTTACTAATTAATATCAACTATTTGCAAAAAATTTAGTGGAGAATGAGTGTTCACAAGAGAATTATTGTGTTTTAGTAGCTTAATTTTATGTTTTTTGTGTCTAATTATATTGTAAAATTAATCATAAGGATATTAGGTTTAGTTTGTCTTATGGATTTACTTCCTGTATAATACATTCATTAGCTATCGTTTAAGGTGGTTAGAGGTGGTTGCGATAGTGAACCAAGAAATTGTAAAAATTTCCAGGTTCAAGGGATTTTTTATGTCAGATATGAAACCTGCTAAGTGTTATAACATTAGTATGTATTATACCTGGTCCTGAGTCAGCAGAATCTCACATACGGTGAATGTTGAATATCAGGTTCAAAGCCCACATTATGTCAGGTTACAGATTTCCAAAATGTCAGATCCAAAGCCTACATTATTATTATTATTATTATTCGAGGGTTACTATAGCACTGCGTCATAAAAACTATTGTACTTCCCCCTCCTTCTGTACTAAAGTAACTCTAGCAGTTAGCTTCAACCCCTCCAACAAGCTCAGAACTTTTTGCTGGGTTTCAGCGGTATTAGTTTTTCTATGGTTTTGTTGAGTGAACCGTGGTACATACTTCTGCGCAGCAAGGTTACCTCTTCTTTGCAGAATCTCTTCAGACAATCATTAATAATGCCCTTTCAGGCTTCTTACGTTTCGAAAGAAAGTGACTTCTTTTCTCCTTCTTCGTGACAGTCTTCTTTGAGTCCTTAGATGCACTTGTGGAAGGTTGGCTTCTATTAGTTAGCGCTCTTAGACCCTTTGCGCTTCCGGAAGATGGATAGTCTCTGGACTTTCTTCTCCTTAGTATCATACAGAGGAAAATTCCTGAAACTCTATCGGTGGTATTTTGTTCGCTATTGGTGGTGTGGTAAGGCTATTTACTCAAGGGGGTTACTTGGTACCCTTGAGTCTCCGAATGCAAGGAGAGGGTTAAATTAATTTTAATTAATTTATTAATTTAATTAATTTTAAATTTGTGAAAAATAATTTTTTAAAGGGTTTGAAAGTCTACTATTTGTTTGCGTAGGCAATTAATTTAATTTTTTTTTTAGATATTAATTAAAGGTTTTTGTGTTGGAAAATCTCTGGTTTTCTTTGCTGACTGTATATGTAAATAGAAGGTCTTGTATTTTTAGACCTTCAAGTATGTATGTATTTACATGTATAATGTATTCACACTCATTTCAAGGTATTGTATTACAATGCAAGTATGTGCCCTAGAAGAGGATCAAATCTTTAACAAAGGCTCTAATTAAGCTACTAATATTTACTAAGGTCTTGCTTGAACTTGGATATCAGGTACAAGTGCAATCCCGAATAACAAACCATTCTGAAGTGAGTGTTCTTGACTAAGCTCTAATATTACATGAAGTAGTACTTACATGTGAGCGAAGACCTGTGAGTATTCTTGACTAAGCTCTAATATTACATGAAGTAGTACTTACATGTGAGCGAAGACCTGTGAGTGTTCTTGACTAAGCTCTAATATTACATGAAGTAGTACTTACATGTGAGCGAAGACCTGTGAGTATTCTTGACTAAGCTCTAATATTACATGAAGTAGTACTTACATGTGAGCGAAGACCTGTGAGTGTTCTTGACTAAGCTCTAATATTACATGAAGTAGTACTTACATGTGAGCGAAGACCTGTGAGTATTCTTGACTAAGCCCTAATATTACATGAAGTAGTACTTACATGTGAGCGAAGACCTGTGAGTATTCTTGACTAAGCCCTAATATTACATGAAGTAGTACTTACATGTGAGCGAAGACCTGTGAGTATTCTTGACTAAGCTCTAACATTACATGAAGTAGTACTTACATGTGAGCAAAGACCTGTGAGTGTTCTTGACTAAGCTCTAATATTACATGAAGTAGTACTTACATGTGAGCGAAGACCTGTGAGTATTCTTGACTAAGCTCTAATATTACATGAAGTAGTACTTACATGTGAGCGAAGACCTGTGAGTATTCTTGACTAAGCTCTAATATTACATGAAGTAGTACTTACATGTGAGCGAAGACCTGTGAGTATTCTTGACTAAGCTCTAATATTACATGAAGTAGTACTTACATGTGAGCGAAGACCTGTGAGTATTCTTGACTAAGCTCTAATATTACATGAAGTAGTACTTACATGTGAGCGAAGACCTGTGAGTATTCTTGACTAAGCTCTAATATTACATGAAGTAGTACTTACATGTGAGCGAAGACCTGTGAGTATTCTTGACTAAGCTATAATATTACATGAAGTAGTACTTATATGTGAACGAAGACCTGAGAGTATTCTTGACTAAGCTCTAATATTACATGAAGTAGTACTTACATGTGAGAGAAGGCCAAATTTCTAAAGATATACTCTGACTTTGCCTTTAAATAACCTTAAAATCCTATTCTAAGGTGGTGCAATCAGTTATTATGTGGTATTTACTCATCGTAGGGTAAAAAGCTAGTGTAATAGTCTCCACATATAGGAATTTAATAAATCATTAGTTGTGCAATCCGTAATTGTGTGGTATTTACTCATTCTGAGGTAAAATGGATAAACCTTGGGTTTATCTTGAATTCTCTTTATTGAATTTTATTATTTCACTCTAATTTTGTAACTGATTAGATATAATTTGTTTTATAGTGTCTTCCTGATGATGAACACAAAGTGTTCGAAACACGTTGAATAAAACTTTATTTGTGTGGAGACTTTTGTTGGTTTATCCATTTTACCTCAGAATGAGAAATTTAATAGTATAAACAACGCGTTTCGAACACGTTTCAAGCATTAACTAAAGGTAAATGCCTAAAGAAGAACACTACGTGTTCCAAATGCGTTGTTTATATTATTAAATTTCTTTATATAATATTTCTATTTCTATATATATATATTTCTATACAACGCGTTTCGAACACGTTTCAAGCATTAACCAAGGGTGAATGCCTGAAGAACAGCACTATGTGTTCGAAACGAGTTTTTTATATTATTAAATTTCTATATATAATATTTCTATTTCTATATATATATCTTTCTATACAAAGCATTTCGAACACGTTTCAAGCATTAACTAAGGGTGAATGCCTGAAGAAGAGTACTACGTGTTCGAAACGAGTTTTTTTATATTTTTTTAAATTTCTATATGTGGAGACTATTTCTTTAACTTTTTACCCTACAACCTTAAAAGTACTGTTTTTTTTTATTCTGTGATTTAAACTAACAAAACTTTAAAGTTAAAAAATTTAAAAAAAAATAATAGATAGTAGACTTAAGCAAATGAATAAAGTAAAGTAATTTGATTTGAGATGATGTCATTTATTTCATTGTATAGAAAAATGGTTAGAGGGATGGATACTTTGGTGTTTGGGGGGGGGGATATTATGCGGACAGCTTTCAAGTGTAGGCTGTTTGATTAAAACAAGGTTCAGTGGCAAGAACACATGAAAGGCCCGTGACCCGAATCTCTTGAAACACCTACAGAGTCCGAACACGTTTCGCAACCTCTTGTAAGCTAGCTAGCTGTCCAGTATTATTGCGGGACGAAGCGGGAAAGAGTTATTGACTGGCGTGGTAACCCCCACTATACTCTTTAATCAGCTTGGCTTTGGGTGTCCCACAAAAAGGTCCTTTTTAACGCCCGGGTAATGTTAATGCCTAACCTTTTGCATTGGAGCACGTGATTGGAATCCCTTGTTGATTCTCATTTCATCTAAAACGCTTTTCTTGCAACACCATCGCCTTTGCTTCGTTATTAACAAATACTTAGTGTTAGAGAGTCTTGAGCTACTTTATTTTTGATTTTTAAAAATATTATTTTTTTTTTTTTGAAATCAAATAGTCTTTACTTACTATAATAAATCAGCACCACTGCCATTTTGAATTCCCTTTTGTTTAAAGACCAAAAAAAAAAACGCTATTTTTTTTTATTGTTTAAACCGATACCTTAGCGAGGTGATAAAGTCAGCCGTTTATCGGTTTTTGGTTTGATCGATGATTTTATAGATTCTACATTGGGGGGGGGGGGGGGGGGTCAATATTGCCTAACTCAAGTGTATTTTCAGTAGGGATCTTTAAGGAGAACCAGACATCGCGACAGACGGCTTAACGTCTTCTCCAAAGGATGGCGTAATCAGATTTATTCACCTTCTGCGTGAATATATCGAGTATCAGTGGGGATCGAACCCACGGACTACCAGCCTAGAGACGAATACGTTAACCACTGAGCTAACCTGGTCCCTTTAAAAGAAACACTATGTCTTACACACAAAGGATTTTTAACATACAACGCGTTTCAAACACTTAGTGTTCATGCTGAGGTTATATCTCCCTCAATAAAGTAATTAACCTCAAGATGAACACCAAGTGTTCGAAACGTCTTGTATGATAAATTCCTTTGTGTATGTGGAAGACTTAGTGTTTCTTTACGTCTTCCTTGGGGGTATAACTTCTTACGTATTACGGGGGTATAACTGTCGTGTTGTTGTTTTCCGCCCCCTGGTATAATTGCGTGAATTAGTTAGTTTTATATTGGTCTAATGCGCGACATAGAATCGTGGTGCCCGCCTCCGCGAGGTCCACCTTGCCAAAAAGGGCAACACGTTAAATAGTCGGCCTGATTTGATCTAATGGTGTAAATGGCTGGAAAGCTAGGGTGCACAGCGATCAAAACAGGTTTAACGTCCTCTCCGAGAAACGGCGTGCTCAGTTTTATTCATTTGGGAGGTGAATAAATCCGAAGAAGTCGTCTCTCGGAGAGGACGTTAAACCGACAATTCCGAGCCTTTACGAATCAGGTATTCGTTCCCTACTCTAAAGATTCTTACTCTAAATACATTTGAGATAGGCAAAATTTAGAACATCTAATGGCGAATTACTGATCAAGCAAAAACACCGTTAGGGATGACGTTTTTAACCCACTAGAAAATCGGTTTAAAGAAATAAAAAAAAAATCCAACCAGGCTCCACACTTTTCGAAACTTCAACCAAGCGTTTTATTGTAGATGAACAAAGAATCACTATTTGACAGATAATATCCCTTTTCCTTGTGTAAAGTCCTTGCATACTGTTTCTTAGAGATTGTACATGACCTTTAAGTCAAAGCTAGTTTGACAAGGTTGAAATACTGGCTCATTATAAATGAAGCGGTGAAATCACTTCTTGGCACAATGTATATTTTTAAATAATAAGATATACAAATCAAAAAAACCGAAATTATTTAAACTATTTTTGCTTTAAATTCCTAATTTGTTTCAACTAATAATGTACTACTAGCAATTGGCTTATCAATTGCGTCAAATATTTGAAGGTTTTTTTTTTTTGTTGATAATTAATCCATTTTATGAGCTCTTTTTAAATAGATTAACTTTTTAAGCTGGTTTGTGGTTAGTGAAATTACACTGAAGAAAATTTTGTAGGACTGGTACGGTGAAAACCTATTTATGTTTTGTTATTGATGATGATTTCTGAACCCTGTTACAGTTCGACAGTTTCAGAACTTTTAACTCTTAAATATTTCAGTTTTCAATTAAGGTTCAAAGACAGTGCAGAAGGCTGGTGTTCTTGAGACAAGCTCCGTGATTTCTGAACCCTGTTACAGTTCGACAGTTTCAGAACTTTTAACTCTTAAATATTTCAGTTTTCAATTAAGGTTCAAAGACAGTGCATAAAGCTGGTGTCGTTGAGACAAGCTCGGTGATTTCTGAACCTTGTTATATTTCCACGGTTTCAGAAGTTTTTACCTCCTAAATGTTTCAGTTTTCAATTAAAGCCCAAAGCCAGTGCAGAAGGCTGGTGTTGTTGAGACAAGCTCGGTGATTTCTGAACCCTGTTATATTTCCACGGTTTCAGAAGTTTTTGACTCCTAAATGTTTCAGTTTTCAAATAAAGCCCAAAGCCAGTGCAGAAGGCAGGTGTCGTTGAGATAAGCTCGGTGATTTCTGAATCCTGTTACAGCTTGACAGTTCCAGAATTTTTAACACCTAAATATTTCAGTTTTCAATTAACGTTCGAAGACAGTGCAGAAAGCTGCTGTTCTTGAGACAAGAACGATGATTTCTGAACCCACGAACGTTAGAGTTCGGCAGTTTTAGAAGTTTTTGAATCATAAATGTTTCAGTTTTCAATTAAGTCTAAAGCCAGTGCAGAAGGCTGCTGTTTTGAGACAAGCTCAGTGATTTCTGAACCTTGTTATCGTTCCACGGTTTCAGAAGTTTTAACTACTAAATGTTTCAGTTTTCAATTAAAGCCCAAAGCCAGTGCAGAAGGCTCGTGTTGTTGAGACAAGCTCGGTGATTTCTGAACCTTGTTATCGTTCCACGGTTTCAGAAGTTTTTAACTCCTAAATGTTTCAGTTTTCAATTAAAGCCCAAAGCCAGTGCAGAAGGCTGGTGTTGTTGAGACAAGCTCGGTGATTTCTGAACCTTGTTATCGTTCCACGGTTTCAGAAGTTTTTAACTCCTAAATGTTTCGGTTTTCAATTAAAGCCCAAAGCCAGTGCAGAAGGCTGGTGTCGTTGAGGTAAGCTCGGTGATTTCTGAACCCTGTTACAGTTCGAGAATTTCAGAAGTTTTTGACTCCTAAATGTTTCAGTTTTCAATTAAGACTCAAAGCCAGTACAGAAGGCTGGTGTCGTTGAGACAAGCTCGGTGATTTCTGAACCTTGTTATCGTTCCACAGTTTCAGAAGTTTTTAACTCCTAAATGTTTCAGTTTTCAATTAAAGCCCAAAGCCAGTGCATAAGGCTGGTGTCGTTGAGGTAAGCTCGGTGATTTCTGAACCCTGTTATAGTTCCACGGTTTCAGAAGTTTTCGACTCCTAAATGTTTCAGTTTTCAATTAAAGCCCAAAGCCAGTGCATAAGGCTGGTGTTGTTGAGACAAGCTCGGTGATTTCTGAACCCTGTTATAGTTCCACGGTTTCAGAAGTTTTCGACTCCTAAATGTTTCAGTTTTCAATTAAAGCCCAAAGCCAGTGCAGAAGGCTGGTGTTGTTGAGACAAGCAAGGCTTGTTTCTAATCCAATCAAGCATCTAATTAATACGGCTGGCCACACCCCCTTCAAGATGTATGGCCACAGCGCTCCCACACCACACGTCATCCCACCCACCCACGCCCTTCTCATCCCTTGCTAATACCTACAACGGCCCTTCTTCTCGTCTCACCCAACAAATTACTTCTTGTTGCCTTCACTTTTCATCGCTCGTTTATCTACTAGTATAAGCAACTGCTTGCAAGACGACTATGAGACTTCATTATTCTACGTGACAATTTATACTCATATATACTGATGATGAAACCACAATATGAAATAAAAAAAAAAGACTGAGATCTTTTAACCGTAGCAAACTGTCTTCACCAGAGTCAAAACACAACTTAAGCACTAGATGTAGAATCATACTGAGGGGTTCAGAGGAGTGAAATCACTACGTATGTTTGTGAGTTGTGAATCAGCTGTTGCTCATAGGTCATACTCGTATATGACCTTTGAGGCTGTCATTAACAGTTAGGTTTTTGACTCTGATGAAGACCGCTTGTTACGGCTGAAAGATCTTAGTCTTGTTTTCCCATTTCTTATTGTGGTTTGATCATTGATTGTTATTTTACGTGTTTATGTGAAAACTTTTTATACTTATTTATATTAATGATCAAACCACAATACGAAATGGGGAAAAAAGACTGAGATATTTAAATCGTTACAAGCGGTCTTCGTCAGAGTCAAAAACCCAACTGAAACACTAGATGCAGAATCATACTGAGGGGTTGAGAGGAGTGAAATCAGTACGTATGTTTGTGAGTTGTGAATCAGCTGTTGCTCATAGGTAATATATGACCTATAAGGCTGACAAGTCAAATTTGGCTCACAGGTGATATCTTTTTTCCATGTAGCAAAGTACAGTGCCTCGTAGATGATATGTCGTTTCTGTATAGCTGAATTAGCTACAGGTCATAGACGATATGTTTTATCGATGTTGCTGTACCAACTATGTCTGAGCTGACGATATGTTGGATTATATGTTGTGCCGATATAGCTAAGTTAGTTGTAGCTCATAGATGATATGTTGTACCGACATAGCTGAGTTAGCTGTGGCTCATAGATGATATGTTGTGCCGAGATATCTGAGTTAGCTCAGGCTCATAGGCGATACATGTTGTCGATGTAGCTGTACCAACTATGTCTGAGCTGACGATATGTTGGATTATATGTTGTGCCGATATAGCTAAGTTAGTTGTAGCTCATAGATGATATGTTGTGCCGATATAGCTGAGTTAGTTGTGGCTCATAGATGATATGTTGTACCGACATAGCTGAGTTAGCTGTGGCTCATAGATGATATGTTTTGCCGACATACCTGAGTTAGGTGTGGCTCATAGATGATATGTTGTACCGAAATAGCTTAGTTAGCTGTGGCTCATAGATGATATGTTGCACCGACATAGCTGAGTTAGCTGTGGCTCATAGATGATATGTTTGGCCGATATGGCTGAGTTAGCTAAGGCTCATAGACACTATATGTTTTCGATGTAGCTGTACTAACTATGTCTGAGCTGACAATATGTTGGATTATATGTTGTGCCGATATAGCTGAGTTAGCTGTGGTCATAGATGATATGTTTGGCCGATATGGCTGAGTTAGCTGTAGCTCATGGATGATATGTTGTGTCTATGTAGCTGCGAATGAACTATGAATTCATGAAGTATGTCTCATGAATGATATGTTGTTTATGAGATATGTTTCCGAGACTACCATTTCGGCCTGTATAGTGTCTTCTTCTGCGAATATATTGATTCCAAAGGAAGGATCAAGGGTTCTTCTCGATTATTCTTCCTTCACGCTCCATTGATCGCACTGCATTTGAGGACATTCCCCTCTTATAGCGCAGACATTCCCCGGCGTTCTCTCTTCACTCTGCATGCTACCAGACTTCCTTTTTTTTTTGATCATTCAGTATATTGTGGCTAGGAAAACCCTCTGCTAAAACTATACCCTAAAAAAAATAATTCTTAATAAAAAGAAACAATGTTTTAGCAATCTATTGTAACTCCAAAGCTATTATTGAATTACAACTATAATAAACAAAATAGAAAATAAACCATACCAATTGTATGACTCAAAAAATATATTTATTTGTAAGGAAATTCTCAATACAGGAAAGAGGCAAAAATAGGATTTCATATCTCTGTGGATCTGATGAAACTAACTTAAAATTTAGGATTTTCAGTGTATTTTTGTTGTTTTTATCTTTTTCTATTATATCATGCTGATAACATACTACCAAAAAAATAAAAAAAGAACTCGAGACAAGAATTATTAGAAGGAACACATTTACAGTTTCTACTTCTGGAAACTAGAAAAATATCGTTGTGTTAGTCTCTCTCTCTCTCTCTCTCTGTCTCTCCCTCTCTTCATGTTCTAGTCTTTTCATCTTCTTTTGACGAAGAACAAATATTCAAAATGTCGCTCTGTCTATGATTTTTATGAGTCCCCAGTTAACTTCTGTTTTATATAATATATATAATATGTTGATTTGAAATATTGTATGCAGCAGCATCTGCATTTACAACTTTTTATATACATAAATATCAACGTCAATACTACAGAAATCAAAAAAATGAATAAGATCTTTCAACAAAAACAAACGATATTTGTCAGAGCCCAACTGTTATTCATTTTTCTGATTTTTTTTATGTAGAGTAGATTTTTATGTCACGTGTTTATTGTGAAGTCTTATTATTTATATATATATATATATATATATATATATATATAATATATATAT